>CP139509.1:464425841-464475476 GCA_021014915.2 Artemisia tridentata subsp. tridentata | reverse complement strand
ACAAGGGGTTTTTCACAGGATCTTACAGTGAGTATTTGTATGATTTGTAATTTTAAAATGATTTTATGTTTATTTTATTGATTGAAATTTTCTTTAAAAAGTTACTTTGTTCCATTAAGTATTTTCTTTATGACATATTATCATGAAAATGTGGCATTATGCCTTGAATTTTAATACGTTGCTTGCTTGATATTTTGGGTTAAATTGTGATCTTTGTTAGATGTAAGTCTACAAGTGTAGGACACAAGCATATTTTTTCTGATATGGATTTTAATCTCTATATAGATCATCGAGCCAAAGAGTTGACCCGTTTAAGAAGTGACAACTGATCCATTTTAATCTTTATAATGGCAATATGTGTCATGTATTAAGTATTTTAATGTTATTTTGTGTTATTCAAGCTACATAAATAGTCATATATGTTATAAAAAAACTTAATGTATTTAGTGCGCCTCGTATTCATGAATCCCGCGCATTGGAATGCGCCTCGCCTCAAGGCTCTTTGCCCCCCTTTGCGCCTTAGTGCGCCTTGAGCCTTTCAAAACTATGCATCTCCTACGTTGTCGTCATTGCAGACTCGGCCTTGGGTGAGCTGATGATGTACTAAATGATTCCGATCTCATCACTCGGAGAGAAAAAGAAAACATATCATTCCGATTAGGCAAATGAATACAACATAAATCTTACTGTACATGCACCAGAAAATTATGTATTTATGAAAGTACACTAATAGTTCGGCTCTTTTTCCTTGCAAAAATTTATTTGAACAAATGTACAAATATGCAATACCAAAAGTATGTTTACTTAAACCATAACGAACATATATAATCGAGGTATAGAATTAACAAATCTCGTTTGTCATCATTTACATATGTATTCAAACATGTATATATCTCCTATACCAGTACTTGAACTTTACATATATTGGCGTATGTGTCCGGACAGATTAGCCTGTTCGGCCGTCCGGACGGTATGGATCATTCGGTGTGGACCGGAAGACGTCCCAGCCCTTCCGGCCAATACAGCTACGAATAAAAGGGCTAGTGGCATCACCTTTATGACAGATGGCAGCAGCAAATACCGCCGTAGCCACCCCAGGATTTATGGGATCATGTCTACGACATGTTCCCAGAAAATCCGGCGCCGCCATTTCAGGTACCAAGGCTGGGTACTGTAAATACCCAGCTCATTTACTACTCTCAACTAATATGAACCACCTATATTTACTCCACGTTACTGTTTAAGGCCTCTCGGAATACCCAATACTTACTCTCACGCCGAAGCTTGGTCCTGGGATAACACCCGGGGTGAGCCTAACGCGTGTTGTTGTGTGCAGGTATCCGAAGGACGCCAGAAAGTCGAAGAGATCAATACCTTAGCCATTCGGAGGAACCTTAGCTTAGTTCATCCGAGGGACCCCCTTTATTTGTCCGAAGTGATTGCAGAAAATTACTTCAACAAATTGGCGCCATCCGTGGGACCTTCCGTTCGATCTACCCGAAGTTCAGAATGGCTGGTCCTACACTTGTTACACCTATAACCCCCATCCGAAACACAGGAGGGGCCGAAGGATCTGGAATGGACGGGCAAGGCCCCCCGGATGTTTGGGCCGTCATTGAAGGTCACATATCGGCTCTCAAAGAGTTGTTTAAACAGCAAAGCAACCGTGATTTGGTAAGCCCCATGATGTTGAGATTTGAAGAGGAACATACAGATACCGAGGAAGAGTCTGGCGAAAGACCGTCGCACGGTAAAGGGAAGGTAGTGATAGTTGATGACTTGAGCAAGCCATTCAAAGAGGTAATAAAATGTCCGTTCACAAGAAGGATCATAGAGTTCTCAGCTCCCAAGCACAAAATACCGACGAATCTTAAACTGTACGATGGAGCAACCGATCCGGACGATCACATCAATCGTTTTACAGGAGCAGGGAATCACGAAGAATGGCCCATGCCTATATGGTGTCGAATGTTCCAGCAAACCTTGGACGGGAAAGCTAGAGGGTGGTTCGACAAACTACCAACAGGGAGCATAGATAGCTGGGATGAGCTTCAAAGGAGATTCTTAAATAGGTTCAGTATGTTAAGGTTAAGTGTCAAGGATCTTACGGAGATCAATAAGATTCATCGGAAGGCCAATGAGAGCCTCCCAGCGAGGCCAATTATTTTCCGGACACTCCGAAAATCATGCAAATCTCTTCGTTCCTGAATGGCCACCACTGTCCGGAACTGGCAAAGAAGTTTTCAGATAAGATTCCCAAGACGGTCGATGAGATGTTAGAAAGGATTGACGATTTTGTTCGAGCGGAGGAAGCTTTTCGGACTACGGAATTGCCGAAAGGAGAAAGAGTGGATCCTCTCAGAGAATCTCGCCCTAGCCCGTATAACAACAGAAATGATCAACATACACCAAGGGCCCCTTTTGGAGGAGATCGTCGCCGGAACAACCTTAAGATTGAATTCAGAGGTGGCAAGAATGATTACTACGCTCCTTATGCTCCCCCAAGAAATGACAACTTTGGCAGAACTGATCCCCGTCGCAACGACATCCCCCGAAACGATACCAGACCGATAGATCTTAACTCTTTGACAAAAACCCCAAAAGAGATACTGGCCACCGAACATCAGCTGAAATTACCGCAACCTCTTCCTATGAAAGGGAAACCCCAAAAAGAGTATGCGGACAGGCATTGCGACTACCACGGTGAGAAGGGACATTTCACCGATGATTACTGGCAGCTCAAAGAGGAGATAAGAACGGCATTAAACACGGGAAAGCTGGATCACTTGTTGAAGGACCTCAGACAGAGAGGAAAAGCGCCGCAAGGAGGTAATAACCAGGCAAAGGGAAAGATCATTAACATGATCCGAAGCTCGGTGGTCGCCCGGGGGTTCAAGGGGATAGACACGGAAGAAGAATGGATGTACGCGCCAATCGGTTTCCCACCCATCTGTCCCGAAGAGATGTCGGATGAGCCTTTAGTTATTGAAGCCGAAGTGGAAGGGCTGATAGTACAAGGAGTTCATGTGGACCCTGGCGCTTCAGTAGAGATGATGTATGAGCACTATTTTAAACATTTGAACCCCTCCTTTAAGGCCCGGCTGAAAAAGGCAGATACAGTGTTAATGGGATTCATGGGGAAATTGGTTAAGCCGCTAGGAGTGATAGAGCTGGAAGTTTGCTTCGGAAGTCAAAACCTGTCCCGAAAGGTTTGGATAGAATTCGCCGTGATCAAGTCTCCCTCTCCATACAACATCATATTGGGATGTACCGGGCTGAAGAAGTTGCGAGCTGTCCCTTCGACCATCCATTCAATGATGAAATTCCCTACCCCGAGCGGTATAGCAACATTGGCCGCTCAGTCAGCAAGTATTCCAGAATATCACAGATCAAAGGAAATTCAGATGATGGAAAGGGAGATAAAGGAAGAAACTCGCACTGTGCAGGTACCACGGAACACACCACAGGAACAAAGGGAAGAACCTACCATCCGAAAGGAGAACGGTGAAAAGAAAATGGTTCAATGCTACCTCCGCGAGGCTCAAGGTAGATCATCTGAGGTAAGAATAACAGTTCAGGTAACTTTATCAAAACAAAATACCATCAGAATGTATTTCTACTCCATTATTGTCAATGTCTGTTTTTACTATGAACTAACGGAATAAACAAAAATACCTTCATCACCAAAGGCAGGTAATCTCATGTGCCGAGGAGGCAGAACCAACAGGAATACAAATCAAGGAAAGACTGGACTCGCTAGGCAAATGGAAGCTTACCGAACAGAACCACACGAGTCGTGCAAGGAAGGGAAAGAAGGCGCCACGGACGTAGTAGGCGACCAACTACAAAAAATGTGTTTGTAGTAGGCAACCAACTACAAAAAATGTGTTTATGAATGTTTTATTTATATATCCTATGTAATGCCTGAAAAGGTTTGACTTTGACTGATTCAAGTGATAAATGCAGCTGTCCCAAGACCATCAAGGGGAGGCAATTTTCCTACAATATATTCTTGCAGTACTTGTTACGTTCTGAACATAAGTCGAAAGTGATCCCTCCGAGAGGCTGGCCACCTCCGGAGATTAGTGGTCAATGTTCAAAGATGGTATGCCCAAAAAGGGGTTACCATGAAATTATGGCAAAAAGGCCGAACGGCACCCAAAAAGGGGTGACCGTGCAATCATTTATTACATTCTGAACATAAGCCAAAAATGATCGCTCCGAGAGGTTCGCGCCCTCCGGAGATTAGTGGTCAATGTTCAAAGACGGTATACCCAAAAAGGGGTTGCCGTATAATATTGGCAAAAAGTCCGAACGGCGTGTGTCGCCCGAAAACGCATAAGCTTGTACCTCCGGAACTATGTAAATAGTGAAGGTAATAAAAAACAAGTATTATACGTTCGTAATCAAAGCTCCACCCAAACGTAAGCTTGTACCTCCGGGGCTACGAAAGTAGCAACGGTAATAAAAAACAAACGTTGTACGTTCATAACCAGAACGTAGACCGAACGTCAGCTTGTACCTCCGGAGCTACGCAAGCGGCAATGGTAATAAAAAACAAGTGTTTGGTATGCGTTTGAGGTCGAAACATAAGGGATGTACGATGGCACTTCGGAAGTAATAACCGTTATGATGGAAAAATTGCACTTCGCATATACAAGAACAATTATGGTAGTATGAGGCTATGGTCACCAAGCGGCTTATAACCATTTAAAGGCAGATAATCATTGGTCGGGGCAAATATACGTGATCCGATAGATCTCACACATCCGAACAGTCAAAGAAAGATACCATCACACAAGCCAAGGTAAAAACACCAAAGGGCCGAAGCAAAACTAAACGGACCTGTCGACCAGAAAAGTAAATCACTTCGGAAGCAAGAATAAAATAGCACATAAAAATAAATACGCAATGCATTTCGTAACAAATAAGACAACCGTCCGGCTAGATATAAATATAAACAAACAAGTGTACAAATTATTCAAGTTATTACAATCATTCGAATCACATCCATTTCATAGACCTAGTCCACCGGCTCGAAAGCCTTACATTCCCAAATGTTTTTAAATAACAGGATTAAAAAATCTTCACATGAAAATCCAGAGTAACCTTCGCCCGTAGTCAAAACGGGATTACCCAAACTTCCATAACAATCCAACCTCCTAGGGGGCCGACCCACCCTCTCCCACCGTAGAACCCTGGACATTAGCAACTTCAGTCTCTGGAGCTTCGGAAGTTGATCCGTCAGTAGTTCTGGCAGCTTGGTTTTCGGCGGAAGTGGACGGAGCAGGGTCAGGAAAGATCTTCATGATTTCATCAAGGGACTGAAGGTAGGAATCGCTGATCTTCTTGATGTAAGGATACTCGGTAGAAAAAAGTCCCTCGTACAAGGGTGTGAACTTCGCATCGGCCTCCACATGTAGATCATCCATCTCGGCCACAATCTTAGCCACATCCACCTTCTTGCGACCCAAAACCACGCCCTCTAGAAACCCGGATTGAGAAGACAAACTGAAAGGACCCGCCAAATGCTGTTTGTATTCATGACTATTCAAAAGTCGGCGAACCACCTCCGGGATGACATCCTTCACAACCCTAAACCGATCCGTCTCCGTACGGCCCAGTCGGGCAACAAGGTCCCTCTTTTCCTGACAAAGGACCATGTTGTCCTTCTCTTCCTCACCCAGCTTAGCCTTGGCTTTATTGATGCGTGGTTTTGCGACCTTACAACAGGTTTTACCTCTCGAGGGATCTCAAGAGGCTTGCAATCCCGACCAGGCAGTGTACCTGACCGATGTAGTATAGTGTAGTGGCAAGTACCGGGGGATTGATCGTTCTCTAGGGGAATAGTGTCGTTAGGATTGAAAAACTACTCTAATAGGTCTAAGGGTGAGGGAAGATTCTTTTTGTATTTTTTATATTTTTTATAAAAGCAAGTAAAATCTCGGGTTTGAAGGAGTGGGCGGAATTAGTTGTTAGTCAACTAACCCAAATAACTACAATTGCAAATAAAATAAAATAACTGAAAATAAAAAGGTTGTGGAACTTATATGGAGAGAAATGTGTTTACTTAGATTTCCTTACTCCCTAACTATCTTTTACCGGTTGATTAGTGTGTATTAATTGCATGGATGACGGGTGTATTCCTTAATACCAATCGTGGGGTGGCGTACGTACTTCCCCAACTCTATAAGCTGCAACTTCACTCCTATGTCGAGCCGGCTAAGAAGCTCCTAACATGGGATCACTAGAATTCGCTCATGCATTAAATACAACCATAATAACCTTAGTACGCATTGGTTCATGTTTCTTAAGACGTTCAAGCAAGTTACCGTATAGGCGGTTAGCCAGTTTTCTTAAGCCTAACATCGATAAACAATCATCCAATACAATTAATAACACACCAACAACCAATAATAAATAGTTAGGTTTCATTAGATCTAAGCAAACACAAGATAAATCTAGCCTAGCATGTTAAATAAAAGACAAGAACAAGATATAATCAAACAACACATAGACATATTGAATGATTAATTGATTACTTATCTTCAATTGAACATGGGAGATCCAAGGGTATAAAACCCTTAAAAGTAGCAGAAAAATCGTCTTAGGGTTTCTCCTCACAAAGTTGCACACTAATGACTAAAAATTATGAAAGTATATATAGGAAAACAGATCTGACGGCGTCACGTTATAGAGCGTGACGCCGTCACCTCGCCGCGGTTAGGGTTTCTTGATGGCCTTCTTGACGCCGTCCCCTTTTAATCCTCCAAAATCCTCTCTGGCCTATCAAGGGTTGACGGCGTCACACTGGGTCTTGACGCCGTCACAGGTACTTTTCAGCAGATTTTTGAGACTTTGTCGTTTTCTTCACTTTTATGCTCCAAAAACGTCCAAAATGCTTCCTTTTCCAGATTTCTTCTCCAAAGTACCTAAAATGACAAAAGGAACGATTTAGGGCAATATTTGATCAAATAAATACGATTTAGGGCTTAAATGACCCCCTAAAAGCGGTACACTTTTCGCTTCATCAAATAACCTTACACTTGAGATTTGCTTGTCCTCAAGCAAATGCGCTTTTATTCTAATCAAAATACAAGTTAGGGGTCATTTAACGCTTATATAAAAGTAATTACAACAAATAGTCGTTCCAATTTAATCATAATAGGCACGGAGATTACAGACTAGCACCTCACAAGTAGTGTTTAGATACTCACATCTCTCAGGTGTCATAAAAGTATATCTCATAAATGAAAATGAATAATATCTCTCACTACCTGTCATAGCAATTAGATTACCATAGGCTTGGGAAAGGATCAAAAACCTCCTCCACTAGGCGTAAGCACCTAAGATAAACTATCAAAGAGGGCTTTTAAACGGGTTATAACGTTAGGTGTAGGGATACGATAAACACGGTTTTGTTGGATAAAGGATATTTTACTGGTGGCGAGTTAAAGATCTTGATTAATTACATGTACAAAATGGCGTTGCTAAGCCAAGACTAGACTCAACTTAAGCTAATGAAAGAAATAACAAAAAGATAAAATAAACATAAAATGAAACGGGATGGTAGTCCGTATGTTTTTTCTACTTTTTTTTTTTTTTTTTTTTTTTTTTTTTTTTTTTTTTTTTTTTTTTATGCATACACTCTTGCCCTACCATCCAAAATAATACATCATAGGGGGGTTGTATCCCCCTTACACTTGAACTTTTACATAACTTTACAATTACTATTCTATCGACTCGAATTAAGATAATCGAAACACTTGGAGTACTTTTAAAATATTTAGCACATATGGGGGTAATAATGTTGTTCTTCCCCATTACTCCATTACACTAGTACTTTACCCATGAGTCCCAATCGTCCCAAAACAATATGTACAAGGATATGACTCGACTTAGCAACCATGTAATCAATTAGATAATTAACTTGGGGTTTAAACAAATGTTGTCACAATAATGCACTAAAGATGAGTGCATACAAGGTAGGCTAAGGCGATTTGGGTGTACATTTAAGTGGGGTGTAAACAAATTCTTACTTTAAGTAAAATGCTTAAAGTTAGAAACGAAAAGATAGGCTCTGAGGGGTGTACTAGGGGTATCGTGTACTAAAAATGAGTACAACGCAAAGGGTGTGGGAGAATTACTTTACCAATGTAGCCAATGTAATTATAACAAAACACAGGTGTAAAACAATGGGTTAATCCTAATGCCTCTTATCATGTAGTAAATCTAACTACACGAATGTAGTCTCACTTGTGGCCTCGGAATGGTCCTAACGCAAATTATAGAATCTAAGTGCTACCGGTACACACATCATAGCATAAATGCTTCTCCTACCAATTCTAGGGGCGAACCTCACATATTTGGGGGTGGAAAATTTTTTAGTGGTACGGTTTTGTGCTAGTCATATAACTCCTATCCGTGAGACGCTCATTAAGACCAAAGTTTCACTCCTATATGTTGTAAAAAAATTTAAATTTGGCACTAAAATTGCCTTAACAGGTATTTCTCTTAGTTTTATTACACATCTACCATTAAACAAACGAAAAATCAAGCGTAATAGCATTCTCTAATGTATCGTACTTTACCCCCCCCCCCTTACACTTAAGATGAACATTGTCCCCAATGTTCAAATAACAAGATGTAAAAGTAATAAGGTAAAAGAATGAAATCAAATACTCCCCTGATTCGCTCGGTGGATAAAGGGGTAACATGGTTAGATCTTCTTCCAAGAGAATGTAGAAGCTCCAAGACTAAAGCATCGCCAAAAGCTTGATTCCACATACATCTCCTTGTCCAAAATAACCTGTTAAACCTGAGAAAACAAACACGAAAACCTGCATAACATCGGCGGGATAAATCTGTATAAGGATATAATGCTTGTGGAATGATAATTTTGCAGATTCCTGGAGTTTATAAGTTAGAGATTTAATAAAAACTTTTTATGAAAACAAAACTTTCAAAAATTTCAGAAAATTAAGACCTGACTCCGTCAGGTTGTAAGGCCTGACGCCGTCAGAAATGATCTGACAGAATTCTCATGTTAAGTTTCCGGAAAATTTCTGGAAAAACCTATACCTCACTTCCTGGAAATCCTGCAAAACATCATTATGACTCGATACAAGCATTTGACTCAAACAATTACTAATATGTATGTTAATTTAATATTGTTATGATTCATGTTCATTTGTTCTAATAAACCGATTTGGATTTCCCTTACACTTATCTTTTGCAAAATACCTTTATATGTAGTTAAGACGAAGTTAAAAAAAAGATAAAGCATTTTCACAATTTAGTTTCGAACATGAATCAATAATAATAAAAATTAAACATACATACGGAAGCAAATAAAATCAAACAAACAAATAAATAAACACACAAAGCAAATAAAGCTTGGGTTGCCTCCCAAGAAGCGCTTTTCTTTATTAACGAGTCTTGTAGCTAGACTCAAAGTCACCGTACATTACGTGACTCCATCATTGGTCACGGTTTCTAGGTTCCCCTTTGATTCTCTATCAGTATCACTTTCATAGTAAAGGTATTTCGGGTCCTCGAGATCAAAAGGATTGTTTTGGTATTTAGAACTAAGCTCCTTAACATGCTTAAGGAATCCACTCGACAGGTCAAAAGTGTCCTTACATCCTCTTCTCACATCATCATCACATAACACGAGTTGGGAACTTAACCCATCGAGCCCTCCATAATCAATCTCCTTGAATTCTCTCATCTTGTAAGGCGTTTGGTATGAGATTTCCCTAATCCCATCGGTGAAAGTCATGATCCCATTGAGCTCGTCCACAACCAAGCTTGTGGCCTTGCAAAAAGGTGCCCCAAAAACAACTTGTGATAACCTGGGATCGATGTACTTTTCGATATCATCGACGATTACGAAGCTCCTAGTGAATGTCATATTTCCTACAAACACCTATACATCATCATCTATGCCGATGTCATCCTTCCCTTTATGAATCATCCCCCATCTGCAAATGTTGTTATAATGAAACAAGGACATCACATTTTTGGGTAAACATGTGTCAATGTAAACATTATAAAATTGCTTGTAACCAATCATGCAAGGTATTTTGAGATTATTCGGATCACGTCGCTTAATTCGGCCAGGCCTTCTACCGTGTAGCCCCCATGTGCTGCAAATTGCTGATGGTTGATACTCATACACTTCTTTACTGCCATCCCGAAAAATCACTTTCCTGACACCATCGGTAAATAATGCACTACTATCATCCTCATTGAGTATCACTCCCGTTGCTTTTATGAATGGTTTGCCTAGAACAAGGCTAGTTAAGGATGGGCTGATGATCGAGTTCATGTTATTAAATACAGTTAGCTCGATATGAAAGAGAAACTTTTCTATCACAATTGGTACCCTTCCTATTACCCCGATGATATTAAACCCTTCATATTTGACCTGTTTGGTGAAGGCTTCGTTATATATAGAAAGGGATATTGCATTCATAGAAGAGTTGGGGTTTATGTAGGCATCTTTTATAAACTTTTTCCTAGTGGTGCAAGATATCTTAAAGACCCTGGGAGCGCCATCCTCTATTCTCTCTCCAAATTCCATAGGCAGCTTTGTTGTGCCCCTCTCAAGTTCCTCCACAAGGGGGCGGTCTAGCAGTCCTGGGAGCCTATGAGGTATTTCGGATTTCTCTTCCGAGCCCTCCTCCTCACTCACCTCTCTTGTACTAGAGTTCTTTGGTGAGTCTAGATAGTCGTCGGGCGCCTCGGGGTTCTTTTCGGGAACTTCACCCTCCATTTCATTGTCCACATTCTCGGTTGATTGTTGGTCCAGGTTGGGTTTAGGAATAGGTATTGTTGTAATGGTGTTCACGAAGTGGAGTGGTTTTGAAGGGGTATGAGTATCTCTAGTTTCCTTTCCGTTTTGTGATATGTGTTTGAAGAGTTTACTAGGGTGCTTAATTTTTACAGGAGGGGGTGTTTGGTGAGTCGCCGTGACAGATTTGATCTCATTGACTCGTGCCAACTCACAAGTTGACCTGCCAGCAATGCGATCATTGATAACCTTTAACAGGTTATCAACCTTGTTGTTCATATCAACTTGCTGTTGTCTGAATTGATTCTCAAGTTTGGAGAGCTGTGTTTCTTGAGAGAGAATGAATTTTTGCAGTGATTCCTCGCGATTTTGTTGTTTATGCGTATGCTGATGAGGATAATGTTCAGACCAGGTGAGTGGGGGAGAGTCATTGAATGATACGCTTCGAGTTTGGTTCCAAATAAAATTTGGCTTACTCTTCCATGCCTCATACCTATCTTCGGAATTCTTGGGTCCATAATTAGTGGTGAGCCACTTATCTCCCGCCTTATCGATTCGCGAGGATGCGAATTCTTTGAAAGCCTGTTTGGGGAGTTCCATGCAATCACGAGTGTCGTGGGGACCACTACATAATACACACGAAGAAGTGATTTTGTTCACTTGGCTTGAAGGTTTAGGAGCCTCGTAGGATTTCATAAGAAACTTGATTTGGTCTTCAAGTTCTATGATCCTACGGTCGGAAGTGCTTGAATTGTTCGAAGGCAAGGATATTGCCTTGACCGTTTTATTCAAATCACGGGGATCATTCCAACTTTCGTTGTCATAAAGAGCAAGATCTTCCAGGAGAGCCCATGATTGTTCCACACTTAGATCACGTAGCTTACCACCGGCCGATTGGTCAATGGTTTGCCTCGTGGAGAGATTGATGTGGTCATAGAAGATTTGGACTTGGAGCCAAAGTTCTATGCCATGGTGAGGGACTTTTTGGAGTAAGTCCTTGAATCGAGTCCATGCCTCGTAGAGGGTTTCGCCTTGACGTTGTTGGAACATCAAGATATCATTCCTTAGCTTGGTAGTTCTTCCTGGTGGGAAAAACTGAGCAAGGAAACGAGTGGTGAGATCATCCCAAGAGGTGATGGATCCTGTGGGTAGACGCTCTAGCCATTGACTAGCTTGGTCTCGCAGAGAGAATTAAAAGAGACGCAGTCGGGTCATCTCTCGAGTGGCAACATCAAGGTCTATAGAATCAACGATTTTGAGAAAGTCCTTGAGATGTTGATTAGGATCTTCGGAACGAAGTCCATGGAATGCGCATCCGCTTTGCACCAACCGGATGGTGTCGGATCGCAAGGGAGTGACATTGGCTCCTTGAGTGAGCTCAATGGTGTTTCGATAGCCATGGTGGCTAGGACGAGAGTAGTCTCCTAAGGTACGGCCTCTAGGAGGTGGGTGTTGTTGTGGTGGTGGGTTGTTGGGATCGAGGATATTACCACCTTCCATGATGTCGGATGGTAATGGTTACGAACAAAGAAACGAAGAAAAAAGATAGACTAAAAAAAACCTAGAAAAATAAAATAAAAATATCACTAGAAAGGAATCTAGTGAGTAGACCTAATAAAATAAAAATTCAACCTAAACAATAACTATTCCCCGGCAGCGGCGCCAAAAACTTGATGCGTGGTTTTGCGACCTTACAACAGGTTTTACCTCTCGAGGGATCTCAAGAGGCTTGCAATCCCCACCAGGCAGTGTACCTGACCGATGTAGTATAGTGTAGTGGCAAGTACCGGGGGATTGATCGTTCTCTAGAGGAATAGTGTCGTTAGGATTGAAAAACTACTCTAATAGGTCTAAGGGTGAGGGAAGATTCTTTTTGTATTTTTTATATTTTTTATAAAAGCAAGTAAAATCTCGGGTTTGAAGGAGTGGGCGGAATTAGTTGCTAGTCAACTAACCCAAATAACTACAATTGCAAATAAAATAAAATAACTGAAAATAAAAAGGTTGTGGAACTTATATGGAGAGAAATGTGTTTACTTAGATTTCCTTACTCCCTAACTATCTTTTACCGGTTGATTAGTGTGTATTAATTGCGTGGATGACGGGTGTATTCCTTAATACCAATCGTGGGGTGGCGTACGTACTTCCCCAACTCTATAAGCTCCTACTTCACTCCTATGTCGAGCCGGCTAAGAAGCTCCTAACATGGGATCACTAGAATTCGCTCATGCATTAAATACAACCATAATAACCTTAGTACGCATTGGTTCATGTTTCTTAAGACGTTCAAGCAAGTTACCGTATAGGAGGTTAGCCAGTTTTCTTAAGCCTAACATCGATAAACAATCATCCAATACAATTAATAACACACCAACAACCAATAATCAATAGTTAGGTTTCATTAGATCTAAGCAAACACAAGATAAATCTAGCCTAGCATGTTAAATAAAAGACAAGAACAAGATATAATCAAACAACACATAGACATATTGAATGATTAATTGATTACTTATCTTCAATTGAACATGGGAGATCCAAGGGTATAAAACCCTTAAAAGTAGCAGAAAAATCGTCTTAGGGTTTCTCCTCACAAAGTTGCACACTAATGACTAAAAATTATGAAAGTATATATAGGAAAACAGATCTGACGGCGTCACGTTATAGAGCGTGACGCCGTCACCTCACCGCGGTTAGGGTTTCTTGATGGCCTTCTTGACGTCGTCCCCTTTTAATCCTCCAAAATCCTCTCTGGCTTATCAAGGGTTGACGGCGTCACACTGGGTCTTGACGCCGTCACAGGTACTTTTCAGCAGATTTTTGAGACTTTGTCGTTTTCTTCACTTTTATGCTCCAAAAACGTCCAAAATGCTTCCTTTTCCTGATTTCTTCTCCAAAGTACCTAAAATGACAAAATGAACGATTTAGGGCAATATTTGATCAAATAAATACGATTTAGGGCTTAAATGACCCCCTAAAAGCGGTACACTTTTCGCTTCATCATTTATCCAAATCAGCTTCTAAGGCACTGATCTGTTCCGCCGCGGCCTGCCTCTCGCCGTCTACCAGTTTCTCCAACTCCGCGACCCTACCCATCAACTCCGATTCTTTCACCATACAGTTGGAGTGTTCAGCTCTTAGCTGTTTGAGCTCTTCCCCGTTCTTTTCGAGGTTTCCACACACTTGGTGGGCACGATATAGCTCGTGATGCTCATGAAGAATATTTTCGAACCGGAGCAGCAGGTCCGACTGAGTTGTGGCCCCCATACCCAGCAGCTTCCAAGCCCTTTGGGCAGCCTCGGCGTCACCCAAACTTTCAAGATATGACTCCTCCTTCGGAGTTGGCAGATTCAACATCAAATCCCGACAAACTTCCCAACCATCCAAACGGTCGTCCTTCCTGACCGACCACGCCGATACATTCAAAGACTCTGGGTCATCCACACTGGTTACCTTTTCCTTTCCACGGCCAGATTCAGGGCCGGAAGAACCTCCTGAAAAAGAAACAAATCACTGTTATCATCGAAATAAATGCAAAGAGACAAGTTACAAGAGACTGATGCTCCCGAAGAACTTACCAACACTAGCAGCCTCGGACGTGAAGCCCACGCCAATACCCTCTTGGCCAGACGGCTGTCTCCTTGCGTCCTCCGGATGCGGTGATCGGAGGGTAAAAGGGCGAAGAACGGGATGCTCCGTAGAATCTAGGTCCACCACATCAGCATCCTCATTCGGCCTGCTTCGCTTGATCGGCCGGACCACACCACCTCCCCCTTCGCCGCGCTGAACGTGAAATCTGGTCCCTTGTTGCTGGGACTGAGACATTTGCCGAGCAGCGTTCTGCTCCTGCTTCTTCCTCTTGGCCTTCAGTACTTTGTCTTCAGGCAGTTCGACCTTCTCCAGGTCGTCCGTTTTTTCCGGAACCTCAGCATTGGAGGTGGCAGGAGTGGTCACGTGCAGCTCGTGGGACTGACCCTCCCGATATTGATCCCCTTGTGTCACAGATGCGCCCTTTCGGATCTTTGGCTTCTTCAAATATTCAGACATTGTTATAGCTGTAGAAAACAAGGATGTCAAACGGTTAGAAATAAAACACGCAAATACAATAAAAAAAAATAAGAGGGAGACAGAAGTGGGGCAAAAGCAAAAGCTGTAGGGCTATACCCTTTCCCTCGGCATCCTTTATCGCCGCCCGGTAACCGGGATGATCCCAATGAGAAGTAAGCCCAACGGCGTAGAGAAAACCCCGAGGAATCTGGATGAGATCGATTACATTCTGAGCCAGTCGACCAGCATCCGCAACGTTGAATTCCCCCTTCGAAAAAGGATCCGATATGTCCGAATCGTGATGCCTCCAAGGCATGGCAAATGGGATGGCTCGTCTATCTATCAGAAAGAAGTCACGTTTCCAACCCTTAAAACCAGTAAGAATTTCCCGGAAGCAGACTATTTTCTCCCGGCCGCCCCTCTTTTCGAAAGAAAACCAATGGCCTTGCTTGCTCAGTTTGTAGAAAGCTCGGAACAAGGGAGTAGAAGGATCGATGTTCAAGCTTCGGCAATACACTTCAAAGAGGGTCGCACGGTGCATCCCCAACGGAACCAATTGAGAAATATGAACCTTATAGTATTTAGAGTTAACTACATTTTTGGTCTTCGTGGTTTACCGGGTATAACAATTTTGGTCCAATAGTTTCATTTGTAACGGATCATGTCCTATTTTCTCTAACCCGTAACGGGTTTGGTCCATTTTTCATGACTCTGTTAAATTGACTACGTTTGACCGTTAGTTTTAGGGGTATTTCTGTCATTCACATACTTTTATTAAATATATTAAATACACAAACACAGACCCTTCTTCACAAACACAAACCCTTCTTACATAAACACAAACACAAACCCTTCTCCCTCCCTAGATCTCCGGCCAACATCACCGGCCACCACACTACCTTCGGCGATACACCAAACACCACCACGACCTCACCAAACAAACACCAAAAACCACCACGACTTCACCACATAAACACCAAACACCACCACGACCTCACTAAACACCAAACAAGACCTTTAACAAGATCTTTAGTCGAAACCAACAAGACCTTTACAAAGATCTTCTCAATCGAGACCTCAAAGATCTACAAGAAACCATTATTTCGAGATCTTTTCTGTCAAGATCTTGTCGTTCGTTTTCAAGATCTGTGATTTTTTGTGGGTTTTTGTTGAGTTTGATGGTGGGTTTCACAAATGGTTGGATACCATTTTCGCTAAAAGATCTGTAGTTAACTCTAAAAGATATGTGATTTTTTGTGGGTTTTTGTTGAGTTTGATGGTGGACCAAAAATAAAGACTGCATCTTGCAAATGGTATTCCTGTCATTGCAACAAGACATGGGTAGGAGTCTGTTTTAAATGAACTGCTGATTTTTTATACTGCACAGGGAAGAAGCTATTGGTCAAATTTGGATCAGAATCTTGAAATGCCAATAATTGTATTAGTTAAAGTATCATGTGAAGTTTCTCTATTTTTTAGTCTTTCAGCTTGATTTGTATCTTTGTTTTGTGACAATACATATGTTTAGACTTTTATCAAGTGTTGTTTATGAAAATTGATGAGATAATTGTAGGAATACCATTATTAATTTATTGGGTTGCAGAGAAACAGGACCACATCTGGATATTTGACCAAGTTCTTATGATAAACTGATAATGTGAAGAAACTGAATCTACTTTTGCTATGTGTATTTAATAACTCAATGTTGATTTATGATTGATAGCAGATAACATGGACAAGATGATAGTTAATAAAAATAATAATAATAACTCTAATAATAATAATAATAATAATAATAATAATAATAATAATAATAATAATAATAATAATAATAATAAAATAATTAATAAAATGAAAGAAAGGGCATTTTAGTCATTGTACATCAACATTCGAGAGTATTTTAGTCATTTCACACTTTTTTAACTAGTCAAACTAACGGTCAACGAAAAATGGACCAAACCCGTTACGGGTCAGCGAAAATAGGACATGATCCGTTACAAATGAAACTATTGGACCAAAATCGTTATACACGGTAAACCACGAGGACCAAAAATGTAGTTAACTCTAGTATTTAATAACATCCAGCAGGAAGGTAGAGAAAGGAAAACTGAGGCCACCCTCAATAAAATCTTCCAAATATAGGCCGATAGCATCGTTCGGTAATTCATCCATTGTCATACCTTTCGGAGGTAGGCGCGGATGTAGGTCTGCCGGGATCCCAAAGTCCGCTGTTACCCTGTACACTGCCTGTTCGTCCATCCGAGAGGTATATTTTTGGATATCAAACTTAGGAAGGAACTCCCCAGCCCCTTGGGTATCCTCATCATGAATCGAAACAGGAGAAACCGACATAGTCGAGTCGAGGGAAAGTGGGATACAGCCGATCAGAAAAGAAAATACAATATATCAATGATTCGGAACGTACCTTTACGGTCAAAAGACTAGTGGGAGAGCCGCTTGAATTGATTCACAATGGTGGTTCTGAAAATAATACCGGAAAGCGTCTCAGAGAAATATATAAAATTGCGGTAATAAAAATGACACAAATGACACTATTTATAAGAGAAAAGAAAGACATGAAACGACGCACCCAATCAGATGCTGACGTGGCAGCATTTTCACCCACGCGCTGGACACGCGCACACGTGTCAACAATCTACGATCACGGACTTTTTCAAATATATATATATATATATATATATATATATATATATATATATATATATATATATATATATATATATATATATATATATAATATATATATATATATATATATATATATATATAATAGAAATAAAAAAGCCGAAATGATTCGCGACAATTCAAGCATGACACCCGACATACCCAAGCCTAACGGTTCAGACCTTCCGGAGAAGTTAAAATGAGACTCCATAATTCGTTTAAAGTATCACACTATCGGCACAGCCAATACCATGATACTAGGGGGGGACATGGAACCCTCCGAATAAGTGCCAAAAAGCCTATTGACCCACCCGGCAAACATGACAACCGTTCTTCAAAGGAAACAATAGTAATTTTTGGCAACTAAAGTTCTTCTGGATTGGTAAAATGGGACTTCAAAATTTTCAGAATATCACAATATCGGTAAAACCGATACTATGATACTGGGGGGCATGTTGGTGTATGTGTCCGGACGGATTAGCCTGTTCGGCCGTCCGGACGGTATGGATCATTCGTTATGGACCGGAAGACGTCCCAGCCCTTCCGGCCAATACAGCTGCGAATAAAAGGACAAGTGGCATCACCTTTATGACAGATGGCAGCAGCAGATACCGTCGTCGCCGCCCCAGGATTTACGGGATCATGTCTGCGACATGTTCCCAGAAAATCCGGCGCCGCCATTTCAGGTACCAAGGCTGGGTACTATAAATACCCAGCTCATTTACTATTCTCAACTAACTTGAACCACCTATATTTACTCCAAGTTACTGTTTAAGGCCCCTCGGAATACCCAATACTTACTCTCACGCCGGAGCTTGGTCCTGGGATAACACCCGGGGCGAGCCTAACGCGTGTTGTTGTGTGCAGGTATCCGAAGGACGCCAGAAAGTCGAAGAGATCAATACCTTAGCCCTTCGGAGGAACCTTAGCTTAGTTCATCCGAGGGACCCCTTTATTTGTCCGAAGTGATTGCAGAAAATTACTTCAACAACACACAAGTATCAAAATCATAAGTATGTGAAGCAAAATAAGTATATATATATATATATATATATATATATATATATATATATATATATATATATATATATATATATATATATATATATTTTGGTGCAAAGGGTGAAATATTTATATTAATATCAACACAAATTACATGAGTTTAGATATTCACTAAGATGGACAAGCAACAATTCATGAAAAAATACTATACTATCCAATATCAGATACATCAAGACTAGGATATCTAATAGCTACTATATCAGATACTGCTTATACAGAGACCAGTTTTGAATTAATCAGCTGCACAGTTCCAATGCTACAACAGATTCAACACCTGACTTCACCCATACATTACACCAAGACCATAACCTCATAATTACATTTCCAAAACCTCCTCCCATTCTTAACCATTCAACCAACATCCACAATGGTGAAGTGGAAAGAAGGAATGGCATCATTATGTAGGTTATAGCCACCCATACCATTCCAGTCAAGGGCTATACCAGGCTTACTACATTTCCATCTTTACAAATGGCTTCATAAACCTGGGAATACACACCTTGAGGGAGAATCACCTAACCTCCTTTGGCAGTGTATAACTTGGACCAAGTAGGTTCATCTACAAAATAAGTATTTACTATGTGGTAATAGTGGTGGGTGTGCAAGATCACTCCTTGTTGGAGGACCAGTCTTTCTTCTGACCACCAAGAATACGTGAATTCTGCAGACCTTTGCTGAAGGTACGTGTTTCGAATTCTGACTCAAATGGGAACCAAGCCAGAAATGCAACCGGGGTGAATATAAGTAAGCCCATGATTATTTCATAGTATTGTGCTAAAGTTCAGATTGATGACCACATTCCAGAACGTCGCAAAACAGGTCTCAAAGCTTGTGCAATCTGAAAAAAATGGAGAAGATTATTTAAGATTTACTAACATGAAAACTACATTTCATACCAGTTTTCATTTTACACTACGGCCATTTTTCTGAAGTTTTCATTTTATACTACGGCCATTTTTCTGAATTGAAAACTGTGACTTGGAGTAGCTATAGTTGTTGATGAATAAAGTACACAAAGAGAATAAAATATAATACTCACAAGAAGCAGTCCCCAGCCAGTAGGGAGGAACGCGAGGATGCATACTATTATGTCCTTAACTGTCATATGAGGTAGTGCAATCAAAAAAATGAGAGTAGATGCAAACGCAAGGACAATAAAACCATTGATCAATCTGAACAGAAGTTGAGCCAAAGAGTTTTCCTCCAATATGACATAATCGGCACTCAACGTTTTCCTCCAATATGACATGGCCTAATATTAGATAACAGAAGTAAAAATGCATTAGATATGCAAGTGAAGTTTACTAAGCTTGAGAACACTATTCTTCTAAAAAATAAATTAATTATTCACTTTGAGTTAACACACCTTCAGTACGAGTAGCACTCCAATGATCACAAGCCATGATATTCCATAAACCTATAACCAAGAACAAAAGTATTAGAACACTAGAGGTGGCTTTAGTGCTATTATATATCTGAGACATGAAATGTACCAGGAAACTTTTGCTATCTGTTAAGCTGAGATGATAAACAAGACCAAACTGATAAATAAAGAACCGAAGCGCCAAAAAGATCTCTGTGATAGTACCCCTTACACCAGAAGATACAAGATGTTCTTGTTCCTTTTCCCACCAAGATTCCCAACTTTTATCAACAGAGACACCAATTCCTCCACGGTTACTCATCCACTTACTCCAATCAGTCCAGTCATCAACAATCTTTTGCCACTCAAAACCAGAAGGATTAAAAAGGAATGGAGCAAAAAGCCATGATCCCACCATAAACCACATTGATACCGACCAAAAAGGAATGGAGCAAAAAGCCATCATCCACTTACTCCAATCAGTCCAGTCATCAACAATCTTTTGCCACTCGTGTGCAAGGGAACCTCTATATGACTGACCAAAAATTTCATATACAACGAGTAAGATTAGAAGCTCAATACCCTTGACAAAATGACTCCGAGAATAAAGTCTATAATTCTCAGCAAACTTAGCATGGAACACAACAAACCCACGACGTGTGGCTCTATTTAGTGCACCCCCGTGAAGCAAAGTTCTTCCATAATAATGGGTTTTAGTTCCTAGTGAAAATGTAAAAAATACAGAATGGATAAGGAAAAGAATCTTAAGAAACGACTTGCCTGCAAATATATGTTCACTCAGGTTGACAATTTTAGATGCCTTGCTCACACCCCCTCTGGTCAAGTGAAATAGTCTCTCAAACACATCTGGATGCCCGTAATGAAACCTTACTCTGAATGAGCAAGACATGAATTAGATAATGAGTGTGAAGAAATCTACAATATAAATAAATTGTCAAAATCATGCAGGCAGCTCCCCTTCATGCAGTTGTCTACTGTATGATGTTTCTTTTTATGTAGCCATGATCGTAAAAACTGTTGCTATAAGATGTAAGACTATTGTTGGATCATGTGTCTTAAAAATTCAAACGATGCAAAGAAAGTACTCATATAATAGCAGGAGAAGATCCGATATACAGGGAAAAATCCATAGGAAACAAAATTATCATTTGAATATATGAAATTGATATTTGTCATAGCAATTGTTATACTACACCAAAAGCATAAAGAAATATGATAAAATTCAAGGTGCGTCTAGCATGCAAAACTATGTAGTACCTTGTGAAAAATTGATCATAAATTCTAAACCAGCTATATTGAAAGAGCTGAGATGGTGGAGTATAAGCTAAAACAGCAATTGAATTTTTAATCCACAAACTATTAATGAAGACTATTAAATTGCTTCAACATTTGACATGGGCTAAAAATATATCATAACATGAATATCTTTAAGATGACAAGATCATAAAGCTTACTTTAACGGGTTAGCCAACAGTCTTTGTCCAATAGTCACGAAACTTGTCTCCTGATTTGACATTAACCATGCAAGAGAAGACACACTGAAAGCAATTTCATATAAAAAATGGTTAGATAATGAAGATTTGTGATGCAATAAGACCTACATTAGAGCCTTAGAGGGCATTTATCAAATACAGAAACTAGCGTCCATTTGATACAATTGAACGGAAAGTTTTCAGTGACTAACAAATTTTAGAATTATATGGAGTCTCTATTTAGTTTTGATGTTTGAATGAGAAATCTTCTTTAATAACTGTACAAACTGAGATCTGAACAAGTGATAAAGCTCCCAACCTTTTTGCATTAGGACATAAAATAAAATTATACATCACCCAAAGTTGCAAACCTCAAAGCATAATGGGAAATTGTAGCACAAATTCAGTTTAGTTATGGTTAACGTGTTGTTGTTACAGTTAAACACTTTCAATTTTGGGTTGTTCAGAAAATAGTGGAAGTTTCAATCCTGATTTAGTTAATAAAAGTAGTTATTAATTGTGTTTCATCAGTTTCTTTATTTTGTCTTTAGCGTGTATTCTAGACATTAATTCTCCATCAATTTTGGTATAAGTGTAAGTCAATTTTTTTTTTTTTTTTTTTTTTTTTTTTTTTTTTTTTTTTTTTTTTTATATATATATATATATATTTTTAAATTAGCTTGTCTAGTGAGATCACAGATATTCTATAATTTCACTAAAGATCTGTTTTTTGATTAAAAAAAAAAAAAAAAAAAAAAAAAAGATTTAGAAGGTTCTATGCATTCTATAAACACTTTAGGCGATGCTCAATAAATTTGACTTGTTAAAGATGAAACATAATCTGATTCAACTCTTTCTATAAACAAAAGATGGGAAAAAAAGTAGTTGAACCATTAACAGCCTGAATAAGAGTGAAACAAACGACTCATGAATTACCTGCCAGTGAAAATATGCTCCCTAAGCCCAAGTATGGTTGGGGTCCGGAAACCATGCGTGACAAGAAACTCTTGAAGCAAATTCCTCATTTTGAAAGCTTCTTCCATGTAGTTGTCCTGTTAACATGACAATAAGCAGGTTAAGAGACAGCAAGTATTGGAATACTAAAGGCAATCGAAAGGAGTACCTGATTCATATCTATTGTTTGCAGGCCTTCTCCACGTGTAAATATTATTGCATGGTTTTGGTTTTCCGGTTTTCCTTCCCCCAATATGGCAGGTCCAGGAAGTTTTATACGATAAATATCCTGAACAGACAAAAATGTGTATGTATTAACATCCTGATTGTACTTTGACTTTCGTTGTCAAACTCGTACTTGTTAAAATTTGTTAATACAAATAATGTCAAAAACGTTATTTATATTTTTCGACCTCCATATGTTTTGATAATCACAAAATGTAAAAACACGCTACGTAAAAATATACGTAAACAAGTTTTTAGTCGTAAAAGTCCATTTTGACACAATATCACTTAAGGCATGAACAAACAATATATCAAACTTGTTAAGTGATCAAAGAAATGTTTTTGTCCTTAAAAACTCACAATTTTATAAATGTGACAAAACCTTTTTACAAAAGTAAATTATACAAATTATTTTTGAATTACAGAGAAATGTTTTATTTGGAAAAATAAGTTTGGAATCAACAGCTATTTTTCCCGCCCATAAGGATAGCACCTTCACCAGATAAACATTTCACCATGTCAGGACAAAAACAGGAGCGTCCTACACACGGTCCTTTATAGGGAACACGGTCCCTTATATATAAGGGACCGTCCATGTCTAAGGGACCGTCCCCCGCTCCTCGAGCTGGCTATAAATACTGGACCATTTCAATAGATTTCTTCAGCTCTTGCTAATACAAAATTTATGTCTTCTTAATCCCTTTTCTTTGATCACATTAACTAGTTGTTATTTGTTTATAAGTGATCTCATTCTTTCTTCCATTAAAGTGCAACAGAAGAACGCTCGTATTCGCCAAGAAACGAAGTGTTATAGAATAGGCATTACATACGTAACCTTTGTTACGATTCTCCTCTCTCTCAATCCTCATTCTTGTATATTGATTGATCCGACTTGTGTGTAAGTCGGGAATTGTTGTGTAAGTGTAGATCCGGACGGGGTGTAAGTCCGAGAAGTGTTGTGTGTAGTGGTTAGTAGTTTAAGGGTAGATTGGTTCTAGCTAAGATTAGGACTCGACATTTTGCTTAGTGTCGTTAATCGGTGTAAGCAACGGTGTACGGTTTTCTCCGCATAAAGGGAGCTTATTGACATAGTGGTTGTGAATTCTCGAGTGTGGTACTCGAGGAGTGGAGTAGGGCGAAGATAGAGCTTCGTAGCCGAATCACTATAAATCTATGTATATCGGTTTAATCATTCTTTCTCTTTACTCTCTTTACTTTGATACTTTATTACTCATCGTCATTTATATTTATTGCATTCACATATTGTTGATTGATATCACATAACTTCGAATCAAAAAGATTTTCAAAAAGAACAAATTTGTTTTAAAAACGAAATTAAAACGGTGAAACTATTCAAACCCCCCACTCTTAGTTTCTACAATTGGTATCATACGGGTCACTCAAGATTTTTAAAGTATACTGTATTAGGGCTGTAAACGAACTGAACGTTCCGTGAATATTTCATGAACCGTTCGGTAAAAAGTTCGTTTATGTTCGTTTATTTATTAAATGAATGAACATGAACAATATTTTACGTTCGTTTAATTAAATGAACGAACATGAACAAAAGTCGCGTCCGTTCATTTATGTTCGTGAACGTCCGATTATGCGTTCATTTATGTTCATTTATTTATTTATGTTCGTATATCATATCTTTTAATTGTATATAAAATAATTAAGTATTTAATTTAATTAAGACTTATAATTAATTAAATAAGTATTAAATAATTAATATTACCATTGTCTGAAATTATTATTACACACTTTAAAAAATACATTAATTAAATAGGGCCCGTTTGATTTATTACCTTTGTAATAAAGTAATTGATTGATAGTTATAAATAAATGTTTGGTATAACACTATCACAATAAAATTGGACCATCTACAATAAAAAATGATTCAAGGCAAGAATGAGTGGAATGAGCCGATTGAAACATCTATGGACCTCACCGTTTTATATTCCCTCACAATTCACTTCTCCTCTAACTAATTTAATAATAAAAAATTCTCATACTCTCATATTTTATTCATTATTTTGATTAAAATAGTCATTTTATTATAATATTATTATTATCCTTTATTCCAATTTCTTTCATACATAAACTAAATCCGAATCCTATTCTAAACCTTCTTATAAACCAAACGGGCCCTTAGTTAAGGGTAAAATTGTCCATCTGTAAAAAGTAGAGAGAAAAAACAGTAATAATTATAATTTTCTTAAACTGGGTGTTTTTTATCGGTGGACAATTATTTTGAGACGAAGAGAGTAATAATAAAAACCTAATGATATTAGCAACTGTCCTCGTCTCCTCAATGTTTTAAAAATCGCGCCTAAGGCGCACGAGGCTCTAGCCTTTGAGATTTTTTTAGATCAAGGCTCACGACATGCATGAATCCCGCAAAAAGCGCAGCGCCTTGGGGCTTTTTGCGCCTCGCAGATGTAAAGGGTTTTTTTTTTTTTTTTTTTTTTTTTTTTTTTTTTTTTTTTTTCTAAATAATAAGATGAGATACATGGGCCTTATAAGTTATATACATGGGCCTTTTAAGTTATAGGGTGAGTATTTGTATGATTTGTAAATTTGAAATGATTTTATGTTTATTTTATTGATTGAAATTTTCTTTAAGAAGTTACTTTGTTCCATTAAGTATTTTCTTTATGACATATTATCATGAAAATGTGGCATTATGCCTTGAATTTTAATACGTTGCTTGCTTGATATTTTGTTAGATGTAAGTCTACAAGTGTAGGACACAAGCATATTTTGTCTGATATGGATATTAATCTCTATATAGGTCATCGAGCCAAAGAGTTGACCCGTTAAGAAGTGACAAGTGATCCATTTTAATCTTTGTAATGGCAATATGTGTCATGTATTAAGTATTTTAATGTTATTTTGTGTTATTTAAGCTACATAAATGGTCACATATGTTATAAAAAACTTAATGTATTTAGTGTGCCTCGTATACATGAATCCTGAGCATTGGAATGCGCCTCGCCTCGAGGCTCTTTGCCCCCCTTTGCGCCTTAGTGCGCCTTGAGCCTTTCAAAACTATGCATCTCCTACGTTGTCGTCATTGCAGACTCGGCCTTGGGTGAGCTGATGACGTACTAAATGATTCCGATGTCATCACTCGGAGAGAAAAAGAAAACATATCATTCCGATTAGGCAAATGAATACAACATAAATCTTACTGTACATGCACCAGAAAATTATGTATTTATGAAAGTACACTAATAGTTCGGCTCTTTTTCCTTGCAAAAATTTATTTGAACAAATGTACAAATATGCAATACCAAAAGTATGTTTACTTAAACCACAACGAACATATATAATCGAGGTATAGAATTAACAAATCTCGTTTGTCATCATTTACATATGTATTCAAACATGTATATATCTCCTATACCAGTACTTGAAATTTACATACAAGTATCAAAATCACAAGTATGTGAAGCAAAAGAAAGTATTTATTTTTTATTTTTTTGGTGCAAAGGGTGAAATATTTATATTAATATCAACATAAATTACATGAGTTTAGACATTCACTAAGATGGACATACCCATCCAGCAGCAATTCATGAAAAAACACTCTACTATCCAATATCAGATACATCAAGACTAGGATATCTGATAGCTACTATATCAGATACTGCTTATACAGAGACCAGTTTTGAATTAATCAGCTGCACAGTTCCAATGCTGCAACAGATTCAACACCTGAATTCACCCATACATTGCACCAAGACCATAACCTCATAATTACATTTCCAAAACCTCCTCCCATTCTTAACCATTCAACCAGCATCCACAATGGTCAAGTGGAAAGAAGGAATGGCATCATTATGTAGGTTATAGCCACCCATACCATTCCAGTCAAGGGCTATACCAGGCTTACTACATTTCCATCTTTACAAATGGCTTCATAAACCTGGGAATACACACCTTGAGGGAGAATCACCTAACCTCCTTTAGCAGTGTATAGCTTGGACCAAGTAGGTTCATCTACAAAATAAGTATTTACTATGTGGTAATAGTGGTGGGTGTGCAAGATCACTCCTTCTTGTTGGAGGACTGGTCTTTCTTCTGACCACCAAGAATACGTGAATTCTGCAGACCTCTGCTAAAGGTACGTGTTCCGAATTCTGACACAAATGGGAACCAAGCCAGAAATGCAACCGGGGTGAATATAAGTAAGCCCATGATTTGTTGCACCTTTTAATTGCATAAGTCTTGAAAGTATAGCAAACGAAAGACAAAGGACCGAATATGTATATTAGTTAGTTAATAACCATTTGGTAGTTATGGAGGTTAAGTTAGTTATTAGTTATGGTAGTTATATTTCGGTTATACCTTTTGATGAAAGGTCATGATGGTTCATTGGAACCTTTTAGAAAACTATATATAGGTACAAAGTGTAACGTTTGTGATATGTGTCCTCTGTAAACAATGTAAACACAGTTTGCATGGTTATAATAATAAATCAAGTTCCTTGTTAAATCTTTTGTTCATTTGAATCTGTAAACATGAGAGTCTACAACGATATTCAGATTCTACATTGGCATCAGAGACAAGGTTGAGATCCTGGAAGAAGAGCAGTACCTGTGAAAGAAAGAAAGAGAGAAAGAAGGATTGCAAGGATTTGATTCAACATAAAGAAAAGGACACCACTGTTTTTGGTTTCGATTAGAACCAAGAATAGGAGACGCAAGGGAGATAGTGCACGATCGAAACTTGTGTAAACGTTGACACCAAACGTTATTGGTGGGATAAAACTTCGTTGGAGACATCGAAGGGAAGGAAGGAAACTCTTTAGCGTTGACAAGGAGACGTGGAACAAGAGTAGTAAGCGCTGAATTTTGTTTTCTCTTTTATGTTTGCCATTTAACGCGACATAGGGAAGGAGAAGGATATACATTTCATTTGGAATATAGAACGAGTGGGTAGAACACTTTGTAGAAACCGGTTGAAAACTAAACACAAAGTGGGAAGGAAACGTTGTTGTGGTGAAAGATAGAAGTGTATACGTGGGACAAAGAAGCAAAAGGAGTACTCAAGAGAAAGTTTTTTGGTGTGGAAGAATAACAACAACAACGAAAGAAAAAATCAGAAGCAAAAGTTTTTTTTTGTTTCGGTGAAAAAAATCAGAAGCAAAAGTTTTTTTTGTTTTGGTGGAAGGAAAATCAGAAGCAAGTTTTTTCTTCAGTTGTTAGCTTTAAAGTTTTGTCATATGTGGAATTGCAATAGCATTTAAAGTACAAGGACTAGTTTAGTCATATTGCTAAGTTAGAACTTGTAGCTTGTAATAAATACCCTCCTATGTCAACATTAGGAGGGTTGAGGACTCATTGGTAACACACGAGGTGTGTGTGTTTTCTAGACTCTCTCTCTAGAAAACATACACACCTCGGCAATCAATAAACCGAATATTCAATGTTTAATCTTTAGTTCGAGTTTATGGTGTTTCCTCCACCTCCAAACGTGATTCTTGGCTATAATAATTGGTATCAGAGAGCTAACCGGGTGGCTGCTCGTGGTGTTTTTAAGGTGATAAAGGTGATTTTTGTTGTGTTTTATCTCGGTTTTTCTTCATCTTCTTCATCAGCCGAGTCTAGTGCTATATTTGTGTTCGATTTGTGTTTAAATGAACCCAACAGTTGCGCTTTTATCATAAAAAAACGTGAGCTTTTGTGGTTTTTTTTGGATTCGTACGCAAATTTAAAGATTAAAAGTTGTGTTTGTTTGTGATTTATAGAGATGGGTTGTGAAGGTTTGTTAGTTTTCACTCATATCTTGGTTTGGATGATCAAAATTTTGTGTTTGTTCTTGGTCTCTAGATCGATTATCATCAAGAAATCTTGGATAAGATTTGTTTTTGGATTATAATTGATTATTTTAGTCCTTGAATTATTGATGTGTAAGTCAAGTGGGTGAAAAGTTGTCTGTGAAAGCGTGGGCTTGTAAGAAAAAGGACATAAAGTGGTGAAAAGCAGACTTTCGAAATTCAGAAAGTCAACAAAAGTTTCGAAATTGCCATTATTCTCGCAATTGCTACTTCTTTCGAAATTGCAACATTCTTCGCAATTGAAGCTGCTTCTCGCAAATCAGAAAATATCGCATTCTTGTATAAGATTGTGATAGGTGCTCTCTCGAAATTGATTTCGGAATTTATTTCGCAATTGGTTTCGGAATTGTGTCTTTCTCGCAATTGGTCTCGCAATTGGAGCTGATTTCGCAATTCACCATCTTTCGCAATTGGGTCAGACTTTCGCAATTCTAGCTTCTCTCGCAATTGGTCCTTCATCTCGCAATTGCAAAAAAAAAAAAAAAAAAAAAAAAAAAAAAGAGTATTTTGGCGGGAAAACTTGAGTAAAATCGACCCGTACGTGAACGAGTACGAGAGGTACGCGTTTTATTTCAAAATGTGTTTTACGTAAGTTATTATTCGACGACTTATTCTAATATCATGAACATTTACAGGGCATTTCCTGGCAATGACATACAAGAAGGATTTCCTCGCTGGTTTGGGAACAAGGTAGACTTATTGTATGTATTACCCTGTAAAAATGACGACTATTACTCATCTATATCTATTCTTAACTTTTTCATAGGTTCGTGAATTAAAAGTAAAGGATGACCAAAGTTGTACTTCCGAGTTATTCGCTTTGGCTTGTGGACCAGCATGGACTGCAGTCTTAGTCGACTCTTGCGTAGTCATATTGCTAAGTTAGAACTTGTAGCTTGTAATAAATACCCTCCTATGTCATCACTAGGAGGGTTGACCTGATGACTTCCGGACATATCAGTTCGGGACTCGGACCTCAAGGAGCTCAATCAATTCATGACGAACAACCCACAAATCAGGAACTGGATAATTTCTTTGAGTTCATGTACGATGAATACTATGGTGGCGCTTCGAAAAATGCATCTAACCAACATTCCGCTGCATCCACTCAACATCAACAACCACCACCACCTCCACCAAATCAAGATGCATCTACAACATTTGAAGCTGACGCACCATCTACCTCCACGTCATCAACATCATTTACTCCTAAAACTCCATTCATTGAAATTGTTCTACCAAGAATTGATGAGCAAGAACAAAATAATGATGTGTTAGACGAAGAAGTCTTTGAAAACCCGTTTGGAACGGAATCTGGTGAATCATCTTCCAGATTACATGAACCATCTAACATACATTCAAACAGTCCAAGGTACCCTTCAACATTACAGTGGACAAAAGACCATCCAATTGAACAGGTTATTGGTGAACCCTCAAGACCAATTCAGACGAGAAAACAACTTCATACCGATTGCGACATGTGCATCTATGTCTGCTCAGTCAGTCTCATAGAACCTAAGAACATTCGGGAAGCAATGGCAGATAATGCCTGGATTGAAGCGATGCAGGAAGAACTTCTTCAATTTCAAATCCATGACACCTGGGATTTAGTTCCAAGACCAATTGACAAACTAGTCATTGATCTTAAGTGGTTATGGAAAAACAAAAAGGATGAAGAAATGACTGTAATTCGCAACAAAGCTCGTCTAGTGGCAAAGGGATACAGACAAGAAGAAGGGATAGATTTTGAAGAGTCATTCGCACCAGTTGCAAGGCTTGAAGCTGTCAGGATTTTCTTAGCATATGCCGCTCACAAGAACATCACGGTTTATCAGATGGACATCAAGACAGCATTCTTGAATGGAACTCTGAAATAAGAAGTGTATGTGAGTCAACTAGACGGTTTCGTTGACAAAGATCATCCAGAATACGTCTACAAGCTAAAGAAGGCAATCTATGGTTTGAAGCAAGCCCCACGGGCGTGGTATGACGAGTTATCATCTTTCCTACTTCATAATAATTTCACCAAAGGAACAATTGATCCGACCTTGTTTACAAGAAAATACAAAAATGATATTTTGATTGTTCAGATTTATATGGACGACATAATTTTTGGGTCCACTAATCCGCAACATTCAAAACATTTTGAAAATCTCATGAAAAGCAAATTCAAAATGTCCATGATGGGAGAATTAAAATTCTTTTTGGGTTTACAAATTCATCAATCCCCGCGTGGTATTTTTCTTAATCAGGCTAAATATACAATTGAGATTTTGAAAAAACATGGTATGGAAAATTGTGACTCTGTTGGTACTCCAATGGTCACTTCACCAAAAATTGGCGCTGACCTATATGGGAAACCCATGGATCCGAAGAAATATCGGAGCATGATTGGTTCTCTCATGTACCTAACTGCAAGCCGACCAGATATTCATTTTGCTGTTTGCTTACTTGCACGGTTTCAGGCAAGGCCTACCGAACTTCACCTCCAAGAGGTTAAACGGATCTTTCGATACCTTCGAAGAACCATTAACATGGGTCTTTGGTATCCGAAGGATTCGGAGTTTACACTAATTGCCTTTTCAGATGCCGATCATGCTGGATGCCAAGTTCAGATGCCTTTTCAGAGCGCAATTTCTGGGAGAAAAGCTAGTAGGCTGGTCGTCAAGAAAACAAGATTGCACTGCTTTATCAACAGCAGAGGCCGAGTATGTGTCTCTATCTGCGTGTTGTGCTCAAGTCCTTTGGATGAGAACACAACTCACAGATTATGGTTTCTCTTTCAACCGCATACCTTTGTATTGCGATTCAAAAAGTGCCATAGCCATCTCGTGCAACCCAGTGCAACACTCGAAGACCAAGCATATTAGAGTCCGCTACCACTTCATAAAAGAGCACGTTGAAGAGGGTACTGTTGAATTGTTTTTCGTTAAGACTGAATACCAGCTCGCCGATCTATTTACTAAAGCCCTCCCAAAAGAGCGGTTTGAAAACATAGTTCGTCGAATTGGAATGCGAAGCCTAACTCCCGAAGAGTTAGAAAGTCTTCTCGAATCTTATTGATTTACTTCATAAAGCTTCGCATGTAAATATTTTTGTAAATACATACATGTTAATATCTATACTGTAAATACAGAAAACTTAAAAAAAAGACATAAAAAATATAAAACAACAAAAACCAAAAATATTCTTCTCACGACATGTCTCTCGTCTAATCAATATTCTGTACGTATCTAGAAATGTCATTCAACAATGATACGGGCATGTACATATGCTTGAGCGAGAGTTATTTTTTATGTTTTTCTAAAACATGTCGTTTCTCAAATTTCTTCATAAAGGCTTTCGTGCATTTCAGTACGAAACCCGCGCTACATTGAATGACTTCTGATTATTTCCGATCAGAACTCGCAATGTTAATGGCGAAAAGCTAAAACCCGTGAGCCCTTAATCAAGATTGTTTCAAAAGATTTTTCAAAGTCTTTTTATAAATTTTGTGCTCACAATAACTCCCTCAAAGACCACTAAATGCTTTTCAACTCAAAAGTTTAACCATTTGCTCTGATTAAGGGGGAGTAGAAAAAGAAAAATGTTCCATTTTTCATGCTAAAATCAGTCCGTCTCTCCACAAAAAGTTTCATTTTAATCAACTGTTTTCAAAAATACCACTTCATGCTATTTTTGAGGGGGAGATTAAGTGTTTAAATATATGGGGGAGAGGACGTGATTAAAATGTGATCTAAAAGAAGTTTTGTCATTTGAATCTCAAAACAAGTTCTTCAAAAAGACTCAGCATGAACCCTCGAATTGACGAAACTAACTGTCCGTTCTCGAAAAGACTTGTCCTGGACGGGTAATAATTTCAAGCTGGTTTACCAGTGATGCAAGCGTGTCTCGCAAAGGACTTGTCTGAGTAGAATGTACCAATTCGAGAGATGATCATTGAATATGACCGGGACGGGTAATAATTTCAAACTAGTCTAACTAGTGATGTAAGCGTGTCTCGCGAAGGTCGTGTTCATTGAAATTCGATCATTTCAAATGTGCGAACTCTACCCAACATGTGCAATTTATTTCAAAAATGCATGAGCACATGTGAAGGGGGAGTGTTTCAAAATGCAAAACTCTCAATGTGATCAAAATGTGTTTTTCTCATAAACATGTTGAGAGATTTTCCAAGGTTTAATGGCATGTGACAAATAATCTTGGATAATCATGGAGTAATAAGGTGATTATGGTTAGGTTATGTCCAATGATCCGCCAGAACCGGAGGGATCTACCCAAGGACTATTCCAATAGCTTAGCAATAGAAGTCCTTAGGAAAGATTGAAAAAAGGAGTATAATGAGAAAGGAGAAAGAAGGGGTTGAAGAATGAAAAAGAAAAGTTTTTGTAAGGGTGAAAAGAAATAGCCCTCCATGAAAACTTAGGACAGAAACCGGGTCAATACATCTGCTATCGGTATTCACCAAGGTGATACTGGTATTGAAGACAAGACGTCATGGACCCAGTGACGCAATGCACCACCCCTCCTATCCACTCAGATATCTCTTAAAAGATATTTGTTTCATTTCTCACGGAGAACACTACATAATCTATCGACCTCTCAGTCCGAGATGTGTTGATATTGAAAAGGTGGCACTCTGCTCCATGCCTCCGACGACTAAAACCAAAACGCACATAATTGAGTCTAGAGACATGAGATTCATCAAAAGATCTCTTAGGAACACTTCCTATGCAATACACTTGTGTTCACTCAAAAGGATACAAGTTGTATGAGTCTTAATGAGATCCAAGGATCTTGCCTCACGACATGATGGCCGAAGGACGCTTTATTGCTAACTGTTTTATGCAGGTACCGACGAAAGTCCATCCACCATCATCATCTGCTATGACGACGCCTCTGGACAGAAGAAGCAGATCAAGGCAAGACTGACCGAAAGACGATACTTTGAAGATCACAGTGCATAAAGGAACATTGATTAAAGACTATTATACATTGACACATCAATTTCAAGAAATTGAAGGCAAAAGACCAATCACGGGAGCATCATTGAAATGACCATCCCTTAGGGGGAGATTGTTAGCAATTAACTTTGTTAATTGAAAAGTGATGTTCATTTGTCAAGTGTTATGTATAATGTCTAGGTTTAGTTAAGTGGGCTTAAGGTATTAGTTTTATAAGGAAGTTCATTGTATAAGTGTAATGCAACATAAGCCCACTCCAAGTTTTCTTTAAAGCCCACCAAAGGCCCATCCTTGGTTGGCTGTGGTACATATTCACGCACACATCTCTTTTACAAAGTGTGCCTCATTATTTACATAAGAAAAGAGTGTGTGTGTGTGCAAAGGTCCCAAAGTCAAAGTTTGTATTATCTTGCAAAGCTAATAAACCTTGACTTGAAATTACACCATACGATCCATGCTACTCTTATTGTTCTTATATTGTTTGTGAGTGTCATCATCTCAAGTGTTCCTGTGTATGATAAAGAAGGAGATTCGTGGTTTACATCGGTGAAATAGAAAATCAGAAGCAAAGGTTTATTTGTTTCGGTGTAAATAATCAGAAGCAAAGGTTTATTTTGTTTCGGTGGAAGAATAAATCAGAAGCAAGTTTCTGCTTCGGTGAAGGATTACCAAGGAGTGGTACCAAATATTTGTGTGTAGGAAGGAAGGTTATTGATTTTCGAAAACAAAGAAGAAAACAACACACAAGGGAAAAGAAAATTTGAAGCAACAACTTTTGTGGGACTGCTGGAAAAAGCGACACAGAAAGGAGGAAAACGTTGGAACTTTGTGAATGTTTGCTGCAGTAAAACGACACAAAGGAAGAGAAGAAAAAGGACGCTTCAAGGAATAAACAAGAAGGAACAACATCATTTAGTTGTGGTTAGAAACTGTGTACGAGGAAAAAGAAAGAAAGGAACTTGTTGGACTAAACTTACTGTTGGAAGAATACTCGATCAAATTGTTGCTGGACAGAAGGTACCAAAGGAAAACAAGTGGAGTTTGTTTTGTTTGAAGTCGACACAAACAAAACCAAAAGAACAACAAAGTTTGTAGTATCAAGAAGAAAAGGAGTAATTTGTTTTCTGGGTTGTAGCAGCAACAACAGTGATGCATTAACACGAAGAACAGAAGAACATGGAGAAGAACATAAAGATTCAAGGAACAAGACTTAAACAATTAGGGGGGAAATGTTGCACCTTTTAATTGCATAAGTCTTGAAAGTATAGCAAACGAAAGATAAAGGACCAAATATGTTCGTTAGTTAGTTTATAACGTTTTGGTAGTTATAGCGGTTAAGTTAGTTATTAGTTATGGTAGTTATATTTCGGTTATACCTTTTGATGAAAGGTCATGATGGTTCATTGGAACCTTTTAGAAAACTATATATAGGTACAAAGTGTAACGTTTGTGATATGTGTCCTCTGTAAACAATGTAAACACAGTTTGCATGGTTATAATAATAAATCAAGTTCCTTGTTAAATCTTTTGTTCATTTGAATCTGTAAACATGAGAGTCTACAACGATATTCAGATTCTACATGATTATTTCATAGTATTGTGCTAAAGTTCTGATTGATGACCACATTCCAGAACGTCACAAAACAGGTCTCAAAGCTTGTGCAATCTGAAAAAAAATGGAGAAGATTATTTATGATTTACTAACATGAAAACTATATTTCATACCAGTTTTCATTTTATACTACGGCCATTTTTCTGAATTGAAAACTGTGACTTAGAGTACCTATAGTTGTTGATGAATAAAGTACACAAAGAGAATAAAACATAATACTCACAAGAAGCAGTCCCCAGCCAGTAGGGAGGAACGCGAGGATGCATACTATTATGTCCTTAATTGTCATATGAGGTAGTGCAATAAAAAAATGAGAGTATATGCAAACGCAAGGACAATAAAACCATTGATCAATCTGAACAGAAGTTGATAATCGGCACTCAACGTTTTCCTCCAATATGACATGGCCTAATATTAGATAACAGAAGTAAAAATGCATTAGATATGCAAGTGAAGTTTACTAAGCTTGAGAATACTATTCTTCTAAAAAATAAATTAATTATTCACTTTGAGTTAATACACCTTCAGTACGAGTAGCACTCCAATGATCACAAGCCATGATATTCCATAAATTGTGTCTGTGTAATGCTAACAAGAAGTTTTTCTTTTACGAGAATATCTTTCCAATGGCCGTAGTATAAAATGAAAACTGGTATGAAATGTAGTTTTCATGTTAGTAAATCTTAAATAATCTTCTCCATTTTTTTCAGATTGCACAAGCTTTGAGACCTGTTTTGCGACGTTCTGGAATGTGGTCATCAATCAGAACTTTAGCACAATACTATGTGTTAGCATTTATTTTAAATGCAAAAGTGATGGTCATTTACAAAATAGAACTTATGTGTCATATGTAATATTTATTCTAGTATTGTGGGCTATATGTGTTAGTTATGTTTGTATTATAATTGTATAAGTGAGATACAAGTATAGCCCACATAAGGTCCAAAGAAAAGCCCACCCTAAGCCTTTTAGGGCATGGCTGTGTTTGCTATATCAACACACTCCCACCACATAAGTCAATGTGCAGTAAAGTGATAAGGTGGAAGTGTGTGTTTCTCTTGTATCTTCTTTCTTCTCTCTTTCTCAATCTAATCTATACACAGTTTCATTGTTTATCTTTACTGCCACCACATCTATCCTCTATCTTTATTCTTATTCTCTTTCTTATACTCTTCATCTATCTTATTCTATTCTTGTTCTTTAACTGCCATTCGATCTCAACAGTTTTGGTGTATGATAAAGTAGGATTTCAAGTCTTTACAAGTGGTATCAACAGCCATACAACGAGGTAGGAAGCTTTTGTGTTCGGTTTGTGCTTACAAGAAACAATCAACCACGTTTTTTACCTCATAAAAACGTGAGTTTTTGTTTTTTTTTTTTTTTTTTTTTTTCGATCTACACAAAAAATCAAGAAAAGTTGTGCTTGTTCATGTTCTATCGACTTGGGTTGTGAAAGGTTACTAATTTATTAGTTTATCACTTGGTTTGGAAGAATAAATTTTTGTTTGTTCTTGGCTCCTAGATCGATATTAGTAAAAATCTTGTATAAGATTTGTGTTTTTGGAATATATTGAATACTTTATTGGGAACAATTATTGTTTAGTGAAAAAGTTGGTCCAAGTTGGCTAGTGGGTGAAAGTTGTCAGTGGAAAGCGTGGGATTGTAAGGCAAAAAGTCAAAAAGTGGTCAAAAAAGCAGATTATCGGAATTGGCTTCTTCTGTCGTTTTATCGGAATTCGCTTGGTCTATTGGAATTGGAAGCAAAAAATTCTGTCGAAATTGAAAGTTTGAGTTTTTATCGCAATTCGATTTCTATCGCAATTTGGGTGTTATCGGAATTCGGTTTTTATCGCAATTCGGTTTGCGATATTTTTATCGCAATTGGCTTCTGATCACTTTTATCGCAAATCTGCTTCACAGTTCTGTCCGAGATCTTTGTCCCATATGCGATATCGGACAAAACGTCAATTGCGATATCGGACAAAACTTAATTTTCAGAATTGTCATTTTCAGTCCCTGTTCTTTTCAGCAACCTTAGGGAAGTTCCAGAATTGGCAGTTTTGGCCCTTGTACTTCTGTGAAACGATTTCAAAGTTAAATAACTTTTAAGGATTTGATTCGAACGTAATTTCGTCAACTCAAAAGTGAACTCGGTATTTTAACTCTTGTATAAGAGTGTAAAATACTTCGACAAACGGATATCTACTCTCTTGTATAAGAGTGTTAGATTTTATATAAATTACCAATTTATATAAATTAGATATATTTCTATCTAAATTGACATTTTGTCATAATTTATATAAATTGTGGACAAATTGAAATTTCTATAGAAATTGTCATTTTATCTAAATTGTAATTTACATAACTTTGTCGAAACTTGTAAACTTTTGACTTTGTCTTAATTATACTCTAATCAAATTTCGTAACTTTATTTAAATTTGTTTCATTTATATTAATTGCAACTTCAACCATCACCAACATCAAAAAAAGACAGCCACATCACAACAACAACCAAGCCATCATAACAACAACAACTCCTATTTCGTTGCAAAGATTCTGTATCTACTTTATCGTACCAGTCATCATCAATGGCATCTCACCAAGATGATATCACAACTGCTTTGGCAAATGGTTTTGCTTCGGTATACAGGGCATTAAACATCGAACCACATAACAACAACCAATGGAATTCATCATACACTGACTATACGCAGTTATATATGGGTCAAGCTGGACAAATGGTTGAGGTTATCGGGAATCAGCAAGGAAATGCTATGGGTATACAGACGGGGAATCAAATGCAACATGCCGGGCAGTATACAGGAAATCAAAGGAATCAGTTTGTGAATCAGAATGGGGTCAATCAGAATGAGGATTATTGTTTCATGACTTCATCTAGAATCCACAGGAGTGATATAGGCAGAATTAGTAATGTTCAGGCTATGACGAAGGTAGAAAAGCTCCAGTACATGCTGATGCTAGCCAACAAGGAACATTCGGGAATACCGTTGACTGCTGAGGAATCCGACTTCTTGCTTTCAACCAGAATCAATGATAATTCTACAGAAGTCACTGGAGTCTCCGATCCTATGCCTGATCATCAAGAACCAACATCATGCAGTGATTCTGAAACTCCTCCGTCCTATGACACAGAACCACTCCATGAGGTACCATCATTGTTTGCTCATGAAAAGCCACATTCTGTGCCTCTCGAACCTAATTTCGATACATATGTGGGGGAGAAAGTTAATAGCAATGTTAACTGTGAAACTTCATATATGCATCCTAGCATCCTAATGAAGTTCAAGTTGCACAAAATGATGCTAATGATGAGGAAACCCGTTCTCTCTTTGAATCATTACTTCATAATTGTCAAATTGAGATTGACAAGGTCAAAAAGATCAATCGCGATGTTAAAGCCGCGAATGTGAAATTGACCACTGAGCTTGAGAGTTATAAGGTGAATGCACGAGCTTTTGATTTTCACAACAATCGACAGTCAGAACTTGAAAATAGTTTAAGAGATTCTGTTTTAAGAGAAAAACGTTTGCAAATCAAATTTGACACTCTTAATGTTAATTTGAACAATAAAATCAAATCTTTAAACAAGGAAATTTCTGAACTAACCAACCAGCTTTCAAAACAAAAATCAACTTATTCTAATCTTGAAAAAGAAAAGAATGAGTTGAATGTAAGGTTTTCAAAACGTGAAAAGGATCTTCTTAAAGAGATCACTGACAAAAAGGAAACCATTGCAAAGTTGGAAGATTTGCTTGTAAAAATGGGTCATTTTGCACAAACAGTTAACTTGTTAATAAACGATCCAAACCCGATTTTACATACAATAAAGAAAGTGGCTATCGGTTATGAAAACCCTTATAATCTCAAGAAAGTTCAGAAAGAACAGAATGTGCTTTATAATGGTAATTTAGTAAATGATATCCATGACCCTCCTCCGGGTTATGATTCTTGTGAAACGATTGAGATATCCGAAAAGAGCAGAAACAAAATGCGACAATTGAACAGAGAAATAAAACCCATTGAATATAATGAAGTTAACAAACTTGCTGGGGTTCATCTTGTTCAAAAGGAGTCACCTCTGTTTTTTCAAAAACCAGTGGTCTTCGCAAAACAAAAAGCTGTTTCAAAATATCTGCCTAAAATCGAACAAATGGCATCTAAAAACACTTATGATACAAGTGCAGCTAGACTATATTTGGTTGATCTTAAAAAGAGAATTGAAACACTTCAAAGTATTGTGGCTTCCAAAACAAACAGTCAAAAGTTCGAATGGTTTTCAGGGGGTGTTCAGGATGAAATTAAAAAGATTTTTGAAAGGGAAATTAATCCACTGATGAAGCGAAAAGTGTACCGCTTTTAGGGGGTCATTTAAGCCCTAAATCGTATTTATTTGATCAAATATTGCCCTAAATCGTTCCTTTTGTCATTTTAGGTACTTTGGAGAAGAAATCTGGAAAAGGAAGCATTTTGGACGTTTTTGGAGCATAAAAGTGAAGAAAACGACAAAGTCTCTAAACCATGCTAGAAACAGTGCCTGACGGCGTCACCCTTTGATAGGTGACGGCGTCACGTGTTGACAAAAGAGGTGGATATTGATTACTCATGACGGGCCAGAACCATTTTGGAGCTAGGAGTTGACGGCGTCGCGTTTTGTGACGCCTAGGTGGTCACGGGTTAAGTTAAAGAGAGACGGCGTCAGATGATATAGAGTGACGGCGTCAAGCACCATTGTGACGGCGTCAACCCTTGACGCGCCAGAGTGGATTTTAGATGATTAAAATGGGACGGCGTCAAGAAGGCCATCAAGAAACCCTAACCGCGGCGAGGTGACGGCGTCAGCTCCATAACGTGACGCCATCAGATCTGATTTTCTATATATATTCTCATAATTTTTAGTCATTAGTGTGCAACTTTGTGAGGAGAAACCCTAAGACGATTTTTCTGCTACTTTTAAGGGTTTTATACCCTTGGATCTCCCATGTTTAATTGAAGATAAGTAATCAATTAATCATTCAATATGTCTATGTGTTGTTTGATTATATCTTGTTCTTGTCTTTTATTTAACATGCTAGGCTAGATTTATCTTGTGTTTGCTTAGATCTAATGAAACCTAACTATTGATTATTGGTTGTTGGTGTGTTATTAATTGTATTGGATGATTGTTTATCGATGTTAGGCTTAAGAAAACTGGCTAACCTCCTATACGGTAATTTGCTTGAACGTCTTAAGAAACATGAACCAATGCGTACTAAGGTTTTTATGGTTGTATTTAATGCATGAGCGAATTCTATTGATCCCATGTTAGGAGCTTCTTAGCCGGCTCGACATAGGAGTGAAGTAGGAGCTTATAGAGTTGGGGAAGTACGTACGCCACCCCACGATTGGTATTAAGGAATACACTCGTCATCCACGCAATCAATACACACTAATCAACCGGTAAAAGATAGTTAGGGAGTAAGGAAATCTAAGTAAACACATTTCTCTCCATATAAGTTTCACAACCTTTTATTTTCAGTTATTTTATTTTAATTGCAATTGTAGTTATTTGGGTTAGTTGACTAGCAACTAATTCCGCCCACTCCTTCAAACCCGAGATTTTACTTGCTTTTATAAAAATATAAAAATACAAAAAGAATCTTCCCTCATCCTTAGACCTATTAGAGTAGTTTTTCAATCCTAACGACACTATTCCCCTAGAGAACGATCAATTCCCCGGTACTTGCCACTACACTATACTACATCGGTCAGGTACACTGCCTGGTGGGGATTGCAAGCCTCTTGAGATCCCTCGAGAGGTAAAACCTGTTGTAAGGTCGCAAAACCACGCATCATCCACATATTGCTGCAATCTATGCGGTTGTTCAAAATGTGAAAAATAATCTTTTGAAAAAGTCAGCAGAATTCGTTAAGGACCACAAATCCTTAGTGAAGGAAGCAAATGAAAACATTGAACACATCAAGGCATTGGAAAAACATAATGAAAATCTCTGCTTCGAAGCTCTATTGACTGATCTAATGTCCATTATTTACCAAACATATTCTGTGGAAGATGATGAAAGACTTCGAGCTGAAACTTCTGAACTTGTTTTAAAATATGAAAATGCGCTTGCTAAGATTGAGAAATAAAATGTCACATATTTTAAACAACTTGATCAGAAAAAGGAAGAATGCAAGTATGACAAACTGTCGTATGAGTGTTCTTACAAACAAATGCAAGATCAAATTAATCTTTTGAAGTCTCAGCTGGATAGTCAAAATAGGAAGGGTGAGGAAACTAAGTTTGCAAAACCATCAAATTCGGAACAACCAAAAATGTCAATTTCTCAAAAGGTTCCAACAGTTGATGTGGCAATTGATTTGACAAAACCAGTCACTCCAACACCCTTGCCTACAACACCAAAAATGAAAGCACCTGGCCTTTCTAGGGATAGTACACCAAATGTGAACATAAAAACTGTTAATGAATCAGTTGGTTCAAACGCAATGGTCCACAATCAATATCTAGAAACAGCTAGGCAAAAGGCACAGATTCGAAAAGACGGAATTTTAGGTACAAAACCTAGAGTGATGAATTCTACAACATTACAAAGCACTGCTAGTAGTAGTAAACCACTACCTAGGATCATTCAACTAAAGACTAGGGATTGACTTGTATCTAAGAGTAGTTGCGAAAAAGAAAATGTCATCCACGTAGAATCCAACACTAAGAATTCAAATTCCTCTTCGAACACAAAGCAAGTTCAAAATGACAGTAGTAACAAAGTTAAGGTTGCCGTTTTAAACAAGAATGTTGAATTTGTTTGTCCTACAAGTCAAAAATGTGTCTTTTCTGCTAATCATGATGCATGTGTTGCACAATATATCAAGAAAGCAAATGCAAGTGCTAAAGCACAATCCTCTAAGACACCAAATAGCAACAAGCCCGTTGATAAAAAGCAAAAGGCTAAGAAACCAACTAGGTGGATCTCTTCAGGACGTAGTTTTTCTCAAAATGATACTTCCGCTGCATCTGAAAAGAAAACTTCTCCTAGATCTTGCCCTAGGTGGATTCCCACAGGAAAAGTTTTTAAAACAGTTGGTCTTAGATGGATTCCCACAGGAAAGATTCTTGATAGCTGCACCACAACAAGTAATAGTGAAAATTATCAGGATAAGGATGTAGAAACCACTACAACCGTTGATAGTGGACACCCTCAATGTGATGATTCATGTTCTTCTAACACTATTATTTGTGCATATTCTTCTTTTGTGGATTCTGTGATTGCAGGTACTTGTGAAAGTGGTGAAACTTCATACGCTGAATGTGGAAAAGAAGAGCTCTATGCCAACATTTTATTTGGAAATCCTGGTCTTGTTCCACTCCTAACTCCACTTTTACTTGTTCATACTTAATCATTCTTTGTTCATATATACATTTTTTGAAAAAATCAAAAGCAAAATACAAAAATATAAAATTTCAAAAATCCAAAAATATTCTTCTCCGACATGTCTCTCGTATAATCGATATTCTGTACGTACCTAGAAATGTCATTTAACAATGATACGGGCATGTACAGATGCTTGAGCGAGAGTTCATTTAAATGTTTTCAAAACATGTCGTTTCTCAAAATTTCTTTTGAATGGCTTTCGTGCACTTCAGTACGAAACCCGCGCTTAACTTTATGGCTTCTGAGAGACTCACTCTAGAACCCGCGCCTAACCCAATGACTTCTGGACACATCAGTTCAGGACCCGTGCTTCAAAGAAAGGAAAGTGCTTATCAAAATCTTTCGAGCACTTATCCTAAAAACAAATGAAGATATTTCTTCCATCATATCTTCAAAGATTTTCAAAATCTTCTCTATCTTGAGCACATTTTCTTCAAGATTTTTCAATAAGATTTTTCCAAATCTTTCATAAAGTGCTCAAGATAACTCCCTCCTAAACCCTTAAAACTGCTTTTAAACTAAAATGTTTAACCATATGCTTTGTTTAAGGGGGAGTAGAAAAACAAAAATGTTCCAATTTCATGCTCAAATCCGTCTATCTCTCCAAAAAGTTTCATTTTAATCAGTTGATATCAAAAATATCACTGCATGCTATTTTTGAGGGGGAGAAGATGTTATTAAAATGTGATCAAAAGCGAATCTCAAAAAGAGCTCTCCAAATAGACTCAGCATGAACCCTCGAATTGACGAATTCTAAATATCAGTAATCGAAAAGACTAGTCCGGGACGGGTAATAATTTCAAGATGGTTATCCATTGATGTAAACGTGTCTCGCAAAGGACTTGTCTAAGTAGAATGTACCAATTCGAGAGATTATCTTTTAATATGTCCGGGACGGGTAATAACTTCAAGCTAGTCTAACTAGTGATGTAAACGTGTCTCGCAATGGTCATATTAACTGAAAATCGATCAATTCAAATGTGCGATCTCTACCCAACATGTGCAATTCTTTCTTAAATCTCATTAGCACATGTGAAGGGGGAGTATTTCAGAAAATGCAAAACTCTCGAAGTATTAACAAAATGTGTTTTACTCATAAACACTTTGAGAGATTTTCAAAAGTTTTTATGGCAAGTGATCAACAAACCTAGGATAATCATGGTGTTATAAGGAGATTATGGTTAGGTTATGTCCTATGATCCGCCAGAACCGGAGGGATCTACCCAAGGACAATTCCAATAGATTAGAATTAGAAGTCCTTAGGAAAGATTGAAAAAAGGAGCAAAATGAGAAAGGAGAATGAAGGGGTTGAATAATAAAAAAGAAAAGTTTAATGTAAGGGTGAAAAGAAATAGCCCTCCATGAAAACTTAGTTCAGAAACCGGGTCAATACATCTGCTATCGGTACTCACTAAGGTGATACTGATATTGAAGACAAGACGTCATGGACCCAGTGACGCAATGCACCACCCCTCCTATCCACTCAGATATCTCTTAAAAGATATTTGTTTTATTTCTCACGGAGAACACTACATAATCTATTGACCTCTCACTCCGAGATGTGTTGATATTGAAAAGGTGGCACTCTGCTCCACGCCTCCGACGACAAAAACCAAAACGCACATTATTGAGTCTAGAGCCATGAGATTCATCAAAAGATCTCTTAGGAACACTTCCAGAAAATACACTTGTGTTCATCTCAAAGGACACAAGTTGTATGAGTCTTAATGAGATCTAAGGATCTTGCCTTATAACATGATGGTTACTCGCTTCAAACGGTCTACAGTCTTGAAGTGATACTTCGGTATACTTCAGAGGCTCTCAACGGCCGTGGTAAAGATTAGAGAAAGTTGTCACACTATGCTGATAACGATCTCGAAATCTAAACCTATAAGCGCTGGACGATTTATTGCTAACTGTCTTATGCAGGTACTGACGAAAGTCCATTCACCATCATCATCTACAACGTAGACGCATCTGATCAGAAGAAGTAGATCAAGGCAAGAACATCCAAAGTCGATACTTTGAAGATCACAGTGCATGAAGGAACAATGATAGAAGAATATTTTACATTGACACACAAAGTTCAAGTCATTGAAGGCAAAAGACCACTCACCGGAGCATCATTGAAATGACCATCCCTTAGGGGGAGATTGTTAGCATTTATTTTAAATGCAAAAGTGATGGTCATTTACAAAATAGAACTTATGTGTCATATGTAATATTTAGTCTAGTATTGTGGGCTATATGTGTTAGTTATGTTTGTATTATAATTGTATAAGTGAGATACAAGTATAGCCCACATAAGGTCCAAAGAAAAGCCCACCCTAAGCCTTTTAGGGCATGGCTGTGTTTGCTATATCAACACACTCCCACCACATAAGTCAATGTGCAGTAAAGTGATAAGGTGAGAGTGTGTGTTTCTCTTGTATCTTCTTTCTTCTCTCTTTCTCAATCTATTCTATACAAAGTTTCATTGTTTATCTTTACTGCCACCACATCTATCCTCTATCTTTATTCTTATTCTCTTTCTTATACTCTTCATCTATCTTATTCTATTCTTGTTCTTTAACTGCCATTCGATCTCAACAGTTTTGGTGTATGATAAAGTAGGATTTCAAGTCTTTACACTATGAAATAATCATGGGCTTACTTATATTCACCCCGGTTGCATTTCTGGCTTGGTTACCATTTGTGTCAGAATTCGGAAAACGTACCTTCAGCAGAGGTCTGCAGAATTCACGTATTCTTGGTGTTTAGAAGAAAGACCGGTCCTCCAACAAGAAGGAGTGATCTTGCACACCCACCACTATTACCACATAGTAAATACTTATTTTGTAGATGAACCTACTTGGTTCAAGCTATACACTGCCAAAGGAGGTTAGGTGATTCTCCCTCAAGGTGTGTATTCCCAGGTTTATGAAGCCATTTGTAAAGATGAAAATGTAGTAAGCCTGGTATAGTCCTTGACTGGAATGGTATGGGTGGCTATAACCTACATAAATCCGGTAACGGCCCTGCCTGGTAGGGCTGAGCATCGCACACCCCAAAACCGACAGGACCGACCGAAAACCGACCGAACAGAAGGACCAGCGGTCCGATCTTGGTTCCAACTTTTTTCTTATTTCGGTCTCGGGTCGGTTCGGTCCAGTCCGGTCTTATGTAAAAACCGACCATTATGCCTTCTAGGACCGAACCGGACCAATCCGGACCGGACCGAACAAGGATGTGTAACACATATCAAACATAACTCTAGGGACTAATTTGCAAAGTTAGTTAAGTTAAATGAAAAAGGCACGTGATATCCCAGCGAAGAGGAAAGACAGGGGAGCACGTGAGGTTTAAGCATCCACTGATCACTTCTCCACCTTACTTACGCTACACCCACCCGTACCTGATCATTTTCAGTTCTTACAAAATCCACATGCAATGAAAAATGAGAATACACTTCCCTTAACTCTGGTCCCATGTCACGTTTCTTGTTCTTGCACAATTGAACGTTCTTTCCATGTGACAATCTTCCTTCTACATATAGAAACATTGCCTTTTGTTGTTGTTTGATTTATCATGATCGATCATGAAGATGAAAACCAAGCTCGTGTCGATTGTTGTCGTATTGGTAAACAAGCCATGGTCTAGCATGATATTGTGTTAGAGTAGGCATCTAATCACTTGTGATTTCGTGAAAAGAAAACTCATGCCAACGATTTGTCCACAAGCCTACTGGCCTTTTAATTAGGTACAATCTCTGATCTATATAAACTTTCTTGTTCTTCTTCTTCAATTCACACAAATACACACACAATAACAAATCTCCAAAACCACCATTTAAATCACACATACAGCTAACATTGTCTCATCGCCTCAAAACCTTAACACATTCCTAGAAAACTACACAAACTTCTAAATCAGTCCTCTATGTTGTTTTATACATTACTGCGTTTGTTAGTTTTTTCATCGACATGCCTGCACTCTTTTTGTCTTAGCTTGGCAACAACAGTGTTGATGTTTGTGGACTAGACCATCTTCATAATTATCGGTCAGTCATCATTCCTTGTGAATATTATCTTACTTTTTCTTATTATTTTGATGTTAATAATATGAAGGAAATAAAAAAGTTTGCTGATGACTGGTTAAAATCCGTCCATCTGTTTAGAGTTGAGTTGAAAGAGATTGAAAATAAAAAATGGGTCTAAGCAGGAAGATTCTTTTTCTTTGAAACGACTTTCTTTTTAGTTTTATTTAATTTATTTTTTCAAATGTCCACGCTTTTCTTTGTGAAGTATCTACATATTAGGCTTTTGTGAAGTATCTACTTTATTGTACACGCTTTTATGTGTGGATTTTTTTTTTCAGTCCACAAAGCTAAACGTGTACAATTTTTGTTAGGATAGTTGGTGTGGATAATTACACAAATAAACTACACATACCGTGGAAATATAAGTGTGTACTTTTTGAGTTTTTCTTGTAGTGATATCAATCTTTTTTTAAATAAAACATAGCTATATTATTTATTTTTTGTACCATGAACCCCTAATATATATCAGTGATGTTTGTATTGAGATTTTAAGTCGTGCTTATTGATGCAGAACCAAATAATGATTGTCCACTCCACTCAAAAGCTCTGTTGCTGCACTCTAGAGCAATCAAGAGGGTGAGATGATTATAGCTTTATATTACTGATATCTAGAAACATTCTATATTATGAGTTATGCTGATAATCTTTTATATATTAGTGTAGTTTAATTTTCGTCTGATGTTCTATATTCATGAACAAATCTGTTTGTATAGTATGTTTAATACTGGCCATTTTCTGTTTAATACTTTCACAACCTTTAAGATCTAACCTCTCAAGATTTGGAAACAGCTCAAGGTCAAGGCTCCTCAACCTTGAATTACAAAGTTTAAGGAATTTAAGATTCGGACATGCACTAGACACGTGAAGTTCTTCAAAATCAACACAACGTTGAAGATCTAACTTCTCAAGATTTGGAAACAACTCAAGGTCAAGGCTCCTCAACCTTGATTCATTAAGTTCAAGGAATTTGAGATTCGGACATGCACTAGACACGTGAAGTTCTTCAAAATCAGCACAACCTTGAAGATGTAACTTCTCAAGATTTGGAAACAGCTTGGCAACCTTAATTTACCCCCAAGTTCAAGGAATTTGAGATTCGGACATGCACTAGACACGTGAAGTTCTTCAAAATCAACACAATCATTAAGAGATAATTTCCCGAGATTCGGAGTTAACCCAAGGTCAAACGTTCTTAACTTTGACCAACTGATATGGAGGTAGTTGAGCTTTTGACAGCTAACAGGCATGAAAAGTTTTACTAATTTACGAGAAATCTCTAGAGATAACGTCTCGAGATTCGGAGTAATCCTAAAGTCAAAGGTCGTCAAATTTGAGTTAGTGAGAGAAAGGAATTTGAGTTTTGGAAGAACCTGTCAGCAAAAATAAGACAAAAAGATTAATATTAGTGTAGTAACAAACCAATAAATTAATAGCATTATTAGGAATTATGCAAAACAACGAATCAACAATTATTCTACCTTTTTTTCTCCCTTTCCCAAAGTTGTACCATTCTGCTCCAGTAAATTTGAAGTCCAACAAGATTGTTTGCTTGAAATGTTTTGGGTAAATACAAGAAAGGGTAAAGAGTACATTTTAGATATTTTAAAGAGTTTGAAAAGTATTGGGCGGTATTATCAAGAACTTCGGCATACTGTAGACCTTGAAAATCCACTTGAAGATATCTAAGTTGCTTCATTTTTCCAAGACCTTTCATAACAGTTCCCGCATTTGTGTTCGAATTAAGAAGTGCTAGACATATTGTTGCTTCAGTACCCTGCAATACAAAAACAATGTCGAGAAACTTGGAAAGCGTGAACCAATTTTCGAAGTACAACCATTAGATAATAAGTATATCTGTATATGTAGGAGCAATTTGTAGTCAAATCAAAACTATAACTTATCTTTGCTCTTTTAGTCTCAAGTATTTCTTACAGGGAAACAAATTTCTATTGGAAAATAAACAAAGCTTGTGAATTTCTTTAATTCCCTTAAAACCAAACACAAACTAAACAACTTATTCGAGATAGGTAATACAAGTGTTGTGCAACAAACTAATTAGGAATTAATCACTAACCTTTTTGTCATATTTATGAAGGTGGTCTAACCCACAGTTTTTTATTGTATCTTTTTCTAGCAATTGCTTGGTCTTGTTTGCATCCACAAGACAAAATTTGCAGCATGACACTTTTGTATTCTTTGAACACGATTCTTCTTCTGCATATATCAAAACCAACAATTACGATAAGAAAAATAAGGGTTTACCTTTGAAACCTAATAAACCTAACTACATGAGGTTTAACTGGAAGCAATATCAAACTTCAATATGAATCATGAAAATAAACTTATTCACGTCCAAAAAACACTCTTGATCAAAAACACCATACTCACAGATGATGTCCCAACATTTATAAGAAGAAAATTAACATCTCACACTTTTATTTTCATTACAACGTCAAAACTCATAGCCCAAAACTACATTAAAAGTACATGTCTCAAACAACATCGCAAACATCAACGTAACGCCTAAAATGACCGATCTACGTAGCAAAAAAAAAAAAAAAAAAAAAAAAAAAAAAAACGCATACCATACAAAGATCAGCTACCTAAAAAAACAACATAAGAAGCGATAATTAACATAAACAAAAACAACAAAACCCTTAGATCTAACAAAAAGAGACACGAACCTTTAAATGTACAAAAAAAAATCAAAATCCCTATTAATGTGACCAAAAAACATGGACACTGGCAGCTGCCTAAAAAAACGAGCATTAAAATAAAGTCGAAAAGATACAAACGATTATAAAAGTAACAAGAAAGAGAAGCAAACCTGTAGAAATCTTCTGGTAGAAGGTGACTGGTTTTTGTAGTAAGCAAATTGTTATTAGGGTTTGATGATGGAGTGTAGGATTTTATAGGCAAAATATGAGAAGAAGAAGACAATAACTACTCCGTGCTATGCAACCTAATGCCCTCACCAACCAAAAGTCTAAAACGTAAAAGCTTTGTTGAAGTTGAATTAACACACCATCAGCCCCATGCCCACATCAGATATAGAACTGTACTTACT